>JANJGN010001440.1:0-141276 GCA_026770705.1 Isurus oxyrinchus
GTTTTTCAATGTTGAGGCTGTTGTTGAATTTGTTGGTGTTTTTCCATGTTGAGGTTGTTGTTGTATTTCAATGTTGAGGTTGTTGTTGAGTTTGTTGGTGTTTTTCAATGTTGAGGTTGTTGTTGTTTTTAAATGTTGAGGTTGTTGTTGAATTTGTTGGTGTTTTTTCAATTTTGAGGTTGTTGGTGTTTTTCAATGTTCAGGTTGTTGTTGAATTTGATGGTGTTTTTCAATGTTGAGGTTGTTGTTGAATTTGTTGGTGTTTTTCAATGTTGAGGTTGTTGTTGAATTTGTTGGTGTTTTTCAATGTTGAGGTTGTTGTTGTTTTTCAATGTTGAGGTTGTTGTTGAGTTTGTTGGTGTTTTTCAATGTTGAGGTTGTTGTTGAATTTGTTGGTGTTTTTCAATGTTGAGGTTGTTGTTGAATTTGTTGGTGTTTTTCAATGTTGAGGTTGTTGTTGTTTTTAAATGTTGGGCTTGTTGTCGAATTTGTTGGTGTATTTCAATTTTGAGGATGTTGTTGTTTTTCAATGTTGAGGTTGTTGTTGAATTTGTTGGTGTTTTTCCATGATGAGGTTGTTGTTGTTTTTCAAAGTTGAGGTTGTTGTTGAATTTGTTGGTGTTTTTCAATGTCGGGGTTGTTGTTGAATTTGTTGGTGTTTTTCAATGTTGAGGTTGTTGTTGTTTTTCAATGTTGAGGTTGTTGTTGAGTTTGTTGTTGTTTTTTCAATGTTGAGGTTGTTGTTGAATTTGTTGGTGTTTTTCAATGTTGAGGTTGTTGTTGAATTTGTTGGTGTTTTTCAATGTTGTGGTTGTTGTTGTTTTTAAATTTTGGGCTTGTTGTCGAATTTGTTGGTGTTTTTCAATTTTGAGGATGTTGTTGTTTTTCAATGTTGAGGTTGTTGTTGAATTTGTTGGTGTTTTTCCATGATGGGTTGTTGTTGTTTTTCAAAGTTGAGGTTGTTGTTGAATTTGTTGTTGTTTTTCAATGTCGGGGTTGTTGTTGAATTTGTTGGTGTTTTTCAATGTTGAATTTTTTGTTGAATTTGTTGGTGTTTTTCAATGTTGAGGTTGTTGTTTTTCAATGTTGAGGTTGTTGTTGAATTTGTTGGCGTTTTTAAATGTTGAGGTTGTTGTTGAATTTGTTGGTGTTTTCAATGTTGAGGTTTTTGTTGAATTTGTTGGTGTTTTTCAATGTTCAGGTTGTTGTTGAATTTGATGTTGTTTTTCAATGTCGAGATTGTTGCTGAATTTGTTGGTGTTTTTCAATGTTGAAGTTGTTGTTGAATTTGTTGGTGTTTTTCAATTTCGAGGTTGTTGGTGAATTTGTTGGTGTTTTTCAATGTTGAAGTTGTTGTTGAATTTGTAGGTGTTTTTCAATGTTGGGGTTGTTCTTGTTTTTCAATGTTGAGGTTGTTGTTGAATTTGTTGGTGTTATTCAATGTTGAGGTTGTTGTTGTTTTTCAATGTTGAGGTTGATGTTGAATTTGTTGGTGTTTTTCAATTTCGAGGTTGTTGTTGAATTTGTTGGTGTTTTTCAATGTTGAAGTTGTTGTTGAATTTGCTGGCGTTTTTCAATGCTGAGGTTGTTGTTGTTTTTCAATGTTGAGGTTGTTGTTGAATTTGTTGGTGTTTTTCAATTTTGAGGTTGTTGTTGTTTTTCAATGCTCAGGTTGTTTTTGAATTTGTTGTTGTTTTTCAATGTTGAGGTTGTTGTTGAATTTGTTGGTGTTTTTCAATGTTGAGGTTGTTGTTGTTTTTCAATGTTGAGGTTGTTGTTGAATTTGTGGTGTTTTTCAAAGTTGAGGTTGTTGTTGTTTTTCAACGTTGAGGTTGTTGTTGAATTTGTTGTTGTTTTTCAATGTTGAGGTTGCTGTTGAATTTGTTGGTGTTTTTCAATGTTGAGGTTGTTGTTGTTTTTCAATGTTGAGGTTATTGTTGAATTTGTTGGTGTTTTTCAATGTTGAGGTTGTTGTTGTTTTTCAATGTTGAGGTTGTTGTTGAATTTGTTGGTGTTTTTAAATGTTGAGTTTGTTGTTGTTTTTCAATGTTGAGGTTGTTGTTGAATTTGCTTTTGTTATTCAATGTTGAGGTTGTTGTTGTTTTTCAATGTTGAGGTTGTTGTTGAATTTGTTGGTGTTTTTCAATGTTGAGGTTGTTGTTGAATTTGTTGGTGTTTTTCAATGTTGAGGTTGTTGTTCTTTTTCAATGTTGAGGTTGTTGAATTTGTTGGTGTTTTTTCAGTCTTGAGTTTGTTGTTGAATTTGTTGGTGTTTTTCAATGTTGAGGTTGTTGTTGAATTTGTTGGTGTTTTTCAATGTTGAGGTTGTTGTTGTTTTTCAATTTTGAGGTTGTTGTTGAGCTTGTTGGTGTTTTTCAATGTTGAGGTTGTTGTTGAATTTGTTGGTGTTTTTCAAAGTTGAGGTTGTTGTTGAATTTGTTGGTGTTTTTCAATTTTGAGGTTGTTGGTGTTTTTCAGTGTTGAGGTTGTTGTTGAATTTGATGGTGTTTTTCAATGTCGGGGTTGTTGTTGAATTTGTTGGTGTTTTTCAATGTTGAAGTTGTTGTTGAATTTGTTGGTGTTTTTCAATTTCGAGTTTGTTGTTGAATTTGTTTTTGTTTTTTCAATGTTGAAGTTGTTGTTGAATTTGTTGGTGTTTTTCAATTTCGAGGTTGTTGTTGAATTTGTTGTTGTTTTTCAATGTTGAAGTTTTTGTTGAATTTGTTGGTGTTTTTTCAATGTTGAGGTTGTTGTTGTTTTTTCAATGTTGAGGTTGTTGTTGAATTTGTTGGTGTTTTTCAATGTTGAGGTTGTTGTTGTTTTTCAATGCTGAGGTTGTTGTTGAATTTGTTGGTGTTTTTAAATGTTGAGGTTGTTGTTGAATTTGTTGGTGTTTTTCAATGTTGAGGTTGTTGTTGTTTTTCAATGTTGAGGTTGTTGTTGAATTTTTTGTTGTTTTTCAATGTTGCGGTTGTTGTTGTTTTTCAATGTTGAGGTTGTTGTTGAATTTGATGGTAGTGTTGAGGTTTGTGTTGAATTTGGTGGTGTTTTTCAATGTTGAGGTTGTTGTTGTTTTTCAATGTTGAGGTTGTTGTTAAATTTGTTGGTTTTTTTCAATGTTGAGTTTGTTGTTGTGTTTCAATGTTGAGGTTGTTGTTGTTTTTTCAATGTAGAGCTTGTTGTTTAATTTGTTCTTGTTTTTCAATGTTGAGGTTGTTGGTGTTTTTCAATGTTGAGGTTGTTGTTGCATTTGTTGGTGTTTTTCAATGTTGAGGTTGTTGTTGAATTTTTTGGTGTTTTTTCAATGTTGAGGTTGTTGTTGTTTTTCAATGTTGAGGTTGTTGCTGAGTTTGTTGGTGTTTTTCAATGTTGAGGTTGATGTTGAATTTGTTGGTGTTTTTCAATGTTGAGGTTGTTGTTGTTTTTCAATGTTGAGGTTGTTGTTGAATTTGTTGGTGTTTTTCAATGTTGAGGTTGTTGTTGTTTTTCAATGTTGAGGTTTATTGTTGAATTTGTTGGTGTTTTTCAATGTTGAGGTTGTTGTTGTTTTTCAATGTTGAGGTTGTTGTTGAATTTGTTGGTGTTTTTCAATGTTGAGTTTGTTGTTGTTTTTCAATGTTGAGGTTGTTGTTGAATTTGTTGGTGTTTTTCAATGTTGAGGTTGTTGCAGTTTTTCAATGTTGAGGTTGTCGTTGAATTTGTTGGTGTTTTTCAATGTTGAGGTTGTTGTTGTTTTTCAATGTTGAGGTTGTTGTTGAATTTGTTGTGTTTTTTCAATGTTGAGGTTGTTGTTGAATTTGTTGGTGTTTTTAAATTTTGAGGTTGGTGTTGTTTTTCAATGTTGAGGTTGTTGAATTTGTTGGTGTTTTTCAATCTTGAGTTTGTTGTTGAATTTGTTGGTGTTTTTCAATGTTGAGGTTGTTGTTGAATTTTTTGGTGTTTTTCAATGTTGAGGTTGTTGTTGTTTTTCAATGTTGAGGTTGTTGTTGAGTTTGTTGGTGTTTTTCAATGTTGAGGTTGTTGTTGTTTTTAAATGTTGAGGTTGTTGTTGAATTTGTTGGTGTTTTTTCAATTTTGAGGTTGTTGGTGTTTTTCAATGTTCAGGTTGTTGCTGAATTTGATGGTGTTTTTCAATGTTGAGGTTGTTGTTGAATTTGTTGGTGTTTTTCAATGTTGAGGTTGTTGTTGATTTTGTTGGTGTTTTTCAATGTTCAGGTTGTTGTTGTTTTTCAATGTTGAGGTTGTTGTTGAGTTTGTTGGTGTTTTTCAATGTTGAGGTTGTTGTTGAATTTGTGGTTGTTTTTTCAACGTTGAGGCTGTTGTTGAATTTGTTGGTGTTTTTCAATGTTGAGGTTGTTGTTGTTTTTAAATGTTGAGGTTGTTGTCGAATTTGTTGGTGTTTTTCCATGATGAGGTTGTTGTTGTTTTTCAAAGTTGAGGTTGTTGTTGAATTTGTTGGTGTTTTTCAATGTCGGGGTTGTTGTTGAATTTGTTGGTGTTTTTTCAATGTTGAGGTTGCTGTAGTTTTTCAATGTTGAGGTTATTGTTGAATTTGTTGGTGTTTTTTCAATGTTGAGGTTGTTGTTGTTTTTCAATGTTGAGGTTGTTGTTGAATTTGTTGGTGTTTTTCAATGTTGAGTTTGTTGTTGTTTTTCAATGTTGAGGTTGTTGTTGAATTTGTTGGTGTTTTTCAATGTTGAGGTTGTTGCTGTTTTTCAATGTTGAGGTTGTTGTTGAATTTGCTTTTGTTATTCAATGTTGAGGTTGTTGTTGTTTTTCAATGTTGAGGTTGTTGTTGAATTTGTTGGTGTTTTTCAATGTTGAGGTGTTGTTGAATTTGTTGGTGTTTTTCAATGTTGAGGTTGTTGTTCTTTTTCAATGTTGAGGTTGTTGAATTTGTTGGTGTTTTTCAATCTTGAGTTTGTTGTTGAATTTGTTGGTGTTTTTCAATGTTGAGGTTGTTGTTGAATTTGTTGGTGTTTTTCAATGTTGAGGTTGTTGTTGTTTTTCAATTTTGAGGTTGTTGTTGAGCTTGTTGGTGTTTTTCAATGTTGAGGTTGTTGTTGAATTTGTTGGTGTTTTTCAAAGTTGAGGTTGTTGTTGAATTTGTTGGTGTTTTTCAATTTTGAGGTTGTTGGTGTTTTTCAATGTTGAGGTTGTTGTTGAATTTGATGGTGTTTTTCAATGTCGGGGTTGTTGTTGAATTTGTTGGTGTTTTTCAATGTTGAAGTTGTGTTGAATTTGTTGGTGTTTTTCAATTTCGAGTTTGTTGTTGAATTTGTTTTTGTTTTTCAATGTTGAAGTTGTTGTTGAATTTGTTGGTGTTTTTCAATTTCGAGGTTGTTGTTGAATTTGTTGTTGTTTTTCAATGTTGAAGTTTTTGTTGAATTTGTTGGTGTTTTTCAATGTTGAGGTTGTTGTTGTTTTTCAATGTTGAGGTTGTTGTTGAATTTGTTGGTGTTTTTCAATGTTGAGGTTGTTGTTGTTTTTTCAATGCTGAGGTTGTTGTTGAATTTGTTGGTGTTTTTAAATGTTGAGGTTGTTGTTGAATTTGTTGGTGTTTTTCAATGTTGAGGTTGTTGTTGTTTTTCAATGTTGAGGTTGTTGTTGAATTTTTTGTTGTTTTTCAATGTTGCGGTTGTTGTTGTTTTTCAATGTTGAGGTTGTTGTTGAATTTGATGGTGTTTTTTCAGTGTTGAGGTTGTTGTTGAATTTGGTGGTGTTTTTCAATGTTGAGGTTGTTGTTGTTTTTCAATGTTGAGGTTGTTGTTAAATTTGTTGGTTTTTTTCAATGTTGAGTTTGTTGTTGTGTTTCAATGTTGAGGTTGTTGTTGTTTTTCAATGTAGAGCTTGTTGTTTAATTTGTTCTTGTTTTTCAATGTTGAGGTTGTTGGTGTTTTTCAATGTTGAGGTTGTTGTTGCATTTGTTGGTGTTTTTCAATGTTGAGGTTGTTGTTGAATTTTTTGGTGTTTTTTCAATGTTGAGGTTGTTGTTGTTTTTCAATGTTGAGGTTGTTGCTGAGTTTGTTGGTGTTTTTCAATGTTGAGGTTGATGTTGAATTTGTTGGTGTTTTTCAATGTTGAGGTTGTTGTTGTTTTTCAATGTTGAGGTTGTTGTTGAATTTGTTGGTGTTTTTCAATGTTGAGGTTGTTGTTGTTTTTCAATGTTGAGGTTATTGTTGAATTTGTTGGTGTTTTTCAATGTTGAGGTTGTTGTTGTTTTTCAATGTTGAGGTTGTTGTTGAATTTGTTGGTGTTTTTCAATGTTGAGTTTGTTGTTGTTTTTCAATGTTGAGGTTGTTGTTGAATTTGTTGGTGTTTTTCAATGTTGAGGTTGTTGCAGTTTTTCAATGTTGAGGTTGTCGTTGAATTTGTTGGTGTTTTTCAATGTTGAGGTTGTTGTTGTTTTTCAATGTTGAGGTTGTTGTTGAATTTGTTGGTGTTTTTCAATGTTGAGGTTGTTGTTGAATTTGTTGGTGTTTTAAATTTTGAGGTTGGTGTTGTTTTTCAATGTTGAGGTTGTTGAATTTGTTGGTGTTTTTCAATCTTGAGTTTGTTGTTGAATTTGTTGGTGTTTTTTCAATGTTGAGGTTGTTGTTGAATTTTTTGGTGTTTTTCAATGTTGAGGTTGTTGTTGTTTTTTCAATGTTGAGGTTGTTGTTGAGTTTGTTGGTGTTTTTCAATGTTGAGGTTGTTGTTGTTTTTAAATGTTGAGGTTGTTGTTGAATTTGTTGGTGTTTTTTCAATTTTGAGGTTGTTGGTGTTTTTCAATGTTCAGCTTGTTGCTGAATTTGATGGTGTTTTTCAATGTTGAGGTTGTTGTTGAATTTGTTGGTGTTTTTCAATGTTGAGGTTGTTGTTGAATTTGTTGGTGTTTTTCAATGTTCAGGTTGTTGTTGTTTTTCAATGTTGAGGTTGTTGTTGAGTTTGTTGGTGTTTTTCAATGTTGAGGTTGTTGTTGAATTTGTGGTTGTTTTTCAACGTTGAGGCTGTTGTTGAATTTGTTGGTGTTTTTCAATGTTGAGGTTGTTGTTGTTTTTAAATGTTGAGGTTGTTGTCGAATTTGTTGGTGTTTTTTCCATGATGAGGTTGTTGTTGTTTTTCAAAGTTGAGGTTGTTGTTGAATTTGTTGGTGTTTTTCAATGTCGGGGTTGTTGTTGAATTTGTTGGTGTTTTTCAATGTTGAGGTTGCTGTAGTTTTTCAATGTTGAGGTTATTGTTGAATTTGTTGGTGTTTTTCAATGTTGAGGTTGTTGTTGTTTTTCAATGTTGAGGTTGTTGTTGAATTTGTTGGTGTTTTTCAATGTTGAGTTTGTTTTGTTTTTCAATGTTGAGGTTGTTGTTGAATTTGTTGGTGTTTTTCAATGTTGAGGTTGTTGCTGTTTTTCAATGTTGAGGTTGTTGTTGAATTTGTTGGTGTTTTTCAATGTTGAGGTTGTTGTTGTTTTTCAATGTTGAGGTTGTTGTTGAATTTGTTGGTGTTTTTCAATGTTGAGGTTGTTGTTGAATTTGTTGGTGTTTTTCAATTTTGAGGTTGGTGTTGTTTTTCACTGTTGAGGTTGTAGAATTTCTTGTGGTTTTTCAATCTTGAGTTTGTTGTTGAATTTGTTGGTGTTTTTCAATGTTGAGGTTGTTGTTGAATTTGTTGGTGTTTTTCCATGTTGAGGTTGTTGTTGTATTTCAATGTTGAGGTTGTTGTTGAGTTTGTTGGTGTTTTTCAATGTTGAGGTTGTTGTTGTTTTTAAAAATTGAGGTTGTTGTTGAATTTGTTGGTGTTTTTTCAATTTTGAGGTTGTTGGTGTTTTTCAATGTTCAGGTTGTTGCTGAATTTGATGGTGTTTTTCAATGTTGAGGTTGTTGTTGAATTTGTTGGTATTTTTCAATGTTGAGGTTGTTGTTGAATTTGTTGGTGTTTTTCAATGTTGAGGTTGTTGTTGTTTTTCAATGTTGAGGTTGTTGTTGAGTTTGTTGGTGTTTTTCAATGTTGAGGTTGTTGTTGAATTTGTGGTTGTTTTTCAATGTTGAGGCTGTTGTTGAATTTGTTGGTGTTTTTCAATGTTGAGGTTGTTGTTGTTTTTAAATGTTGAGGTTGTTGTTGAATTTGTTGGTGTTTTTCCATGATGAGGTTGTTGTTGTTTTTCAAAGTTGAGGTTGTTGTTGAATTTGTTGGTGTTTTTCAATGTCGGGGTTGTTGTTGAATTTGTTGGTGTTTTTCAATGTTGAGGTTGCTGTAGTTTTTCAATGTTGAGGTTGTTGTTGAGTTTGTTGTTGTTTTTCAATGTTGAGGTTGTTGTTGAATTTGTTGGTGTTTTTCAATGTTGAGGTTGTTGTTGAATTTGTTGGTGTTTTTCAATGTTGAGGTTGTTGTTGTTTTTAAATGTTGGGCTTGTTGTCGAATTGGTTGGTGTTTTTCAATTTTGAGGATGTTGTTGTTTTTCAATGTTGAGGTTGTTGTTGAATTTGTTGGTGTTTTTCCATGATGAGGTTGTTGTTGTTTTTCAAAGTTGAGGTTGTTGTTGAATTTGTTGTTGTTTTTCAATGTCGGGGTTGTTGTTGAATTTGTTGGTTTTTTCAATGTTGAATTTTTTGTTGAATTTGTTGGTGTTTTTCAATGTTGAGGTTGTTGTTTTTCAATGTTGAGGTTGTTGTTGAACTTGTTGGCGTTTTTAAATGTTGAGGTTGTTGTTGAATTTGTTGGTGTTTTCAATGTTGAGGTTTTTGTTGAATTTGTTGGTGTTTTTCAATGTTCAGGTTGTTGTTGAATTTGATGGTGTTTTTCAATGTCGAGATTGTTGCTGAATTTGTTGGTGTTTTTCAATGTTGAAGTTGTTGTTGAATTTGTTGGTGTTTTTCAATTTCGAGGTTGTTGGTGAATTTGTTGGTGTTTTTCAATGTTGAAGTTGTTGTTGAATTTGTAGGTGTTTTTCAATGTTGAGGTTGTTGTTGTTTTTCAATGTTGAGGTTGTTGTTGAATTTGTTGGTGTTTTTCAATGTTGAGGTTGTTGTTGTTTTTCAATGCTGAGGTTGTTGTTGAATTTGTTGGTGTTTTTCAATGTTGAGGTTGTTGTTGAAATTGTTGGTGTTTTTTCAATGTTGAGGTTGTTGTTGTTTTTCAATGTTGAGGTTGTTGTTGAATTTGTTGGTGCTTTTCAATGTTGAGGTTGTTGTTGTTTTTCAATGTTGAGGTTGTTGTTGAATTGGTTGGTGTTATTCAATGTTGAGGTTGTTGTTGTTTTTCAATGTTCAGGTTGTTGTTGAATTTGTTGGTGTTTTTCAATTTCGAGGTTGTTGTTGAATTTGTTGGTGTTTTTCAATGTTGAAGTTGTTGTTGAATTTGCTGGCGTTTTTCAATGCTGAGGTTGTTGTTGTTTTTCAATGTTGAGGTTGTTGTTGAATTTGATGGTGTTTTTCAATTTTGAGGTTGTTGTTGTTTTTCAATGCTGAGGTTGTTGTTGAATTTGTTGGTGTTTTTAAATGTTGAGGTTGTTGTTGAATTTGTTGGTGTTTTTCAATGTTGAGGTTGTTGTTGTTTTTCAATGTTGAGGTTGTTGTTGAATTTGTTGGTGTTTTTCAATGTTTAGGTTGTTAATTTTTTTTTCAATGTTGAGGTTGTTGTTGAATTTGTTGATGTTTTTCAATTTCGAGGTTGTTGGTGAATTTGTTGGTGTTTTTCAATGTTGAAGTTGTTGTTGAATTTGTAGGTGTTTTTCAATGTTGAGGTTGTTGTTGTTTTTCAATGTTGAGGTTGTTGTTGAATTTGTTGGTATTTTTCAATGTTGAGGTTGTTGTTGTTTTTCAATGCTGAGGTTGTTGTTGAATTTGTTGGTGTTTTTCAATGTTGAGGTTGTTGTTGAATTTGTTGGTGTTTTTCAATGTTGAGGTTGTTGTTGTTTTTCAATGTTGAGGTTGTTGTTGAATTTGTTGGTGTTTTTCAATGTTGAGGTTGTTGTTGTTTTTCAATGTTGAGGTTGTTGTTGAATTTGTTGGTGTTATTCAATGTTGAGGTTGTTGTTGTTTTTCAATGTTGAGGTTGATGTTGAATTTGTTGGTGTTTTTCAATTTCGAGGTTGTTGTTGAATTTGTTGGTGTTTTTCAATGTTGAAGTTGTTGTTGAATTTGCTGGCGTTTTTCAATGCTGAAGTTGTTGTTGTTTTTCAATGTTGAGGTTGTTGTTGAATTTGTTGGTGTTTTTCAATTTTGAGGTTGTTGTTGTTTTTCAATGCTGAGGTTGTTGTTGAATTTGTCGTTGTTTTTCAATGTTGAGGTTGTTGTTGAATTTGTTGGTGTTTTTCAATGTTGAGGTTGTTGTTGTTTTTCAATGTTGAGGTTGTTGTTGAATTTGTTGGTGTTTTTCAATGTTGAGGTTGTTGTTGTTTTTCAATGTTGAGGTTGTTGTTGAATTTGTTGGTGTTTTTCAATGTTGAGGTTGTTGTTGAATTTGTTGGTGTTTTTCAATGTTGAGGTTGTTGTTGTTTTTCAATGTTGAGGTTGTTGTTGAATTTGTTGGTGTTTTTCAATGTTGAGGTTGTTGTTGTTTTTCAATGTTGAGGTTGTTGTTGAATTTGTTGGTGTTTTTCAATGCTGAGTTTGTTGTTGTTTTTCAATGTTGAGGTTGTTGTTGAATTTGTTATTGTTTTTCAATGTTGAGGTTGTTGTTGTTTTTCAATGTTGAGGTTGTTGTTGAATTTGTTGGTGTTTTTCAATGTTGAGGTTGTTGTTGAATTTGTTGGTGTTTTTCAATGTTGAGGTTGTTGTTCTTTTTCAATGTTGAGGTTGTTGAATTTGTTGGTGTTTTTCAATCTTGAGTTTGTTGTTGAATTTGTTGGTGTTTTTCAATGTTGAGGTTGTTTTTGAATTTGTTGGTGTTTTTCAATGTTGAGGTTGTTGTTGTTTTTCAATGTTGAGGTTGTTGTTGAGTTTGTTGGTGTTTTTCAATGTTGAGGTTGTTGTTGAATTTGTTGGTGTTTTTCAATGTTGAGGTTGTTGTTGAATTTGTTGGTGTTTTTCAATTTTGAGGTTGTTGGTGTTTTTCAATGTTGAGGTTGTTGTTGAATTTGATGGTGTTTTTCAATGTCGAGGTTGTTGTTGAATTTGTTGGTGTTTTTCAATGTTGAAGTTGTTGTTGAATTTGTTGGTGTTTTTCAATTTCGAGTTTGTTGTTGAATTTGTTTTTGTTTTTCAATGTTGAAGTTGTTGTTGAATTTGTTGGTGTTTTTCAATGTTGAGGTTGTTGTTGTTTTTCAATGTTGAGGTTATTGTTGAATTTGTTGGTGTTTTTCAATGTTGAGGTTGTTGTTGTTTTTCAATGTTGAGGTTGTTGTTGAATTTGTTGGTGTTTTTCAATGCTGAGTTTGTTATTGTTTTTCAATGTTGATGTTGTTGTTGAATTTGTTATTGTTTTTCAATGTTGAGGTTGTTGTTGTTTTTCAATGTTGAGGTTGTTGTTGAATTTGTTGGTGTTTTTCAATGTTGAGGTTGTTGTTGAATTTGTTGGTGTTTTTCAATGTTGAGGTTGTTGTTCTTTTTCAATGTTGAGGTTGTTGAATTTGTTGGTGTTTTTCAATCTTGAGTTTGTTGTTGAATTTGTTGGTGTTTTTCAATGTTGAGGTTGTTGTTGAATTTGTTGGTGTTTTTCAATGTTGAGGTTGTTGTTGTTTTTCAATGTTGAGGTTGTTGTTGCGTTTGTTGGTGTTTTTCAATGTTGAGGTTGTTGTTGAATTTGTTGGTGTTTTTCAATGTTGAGGTTGTTGTTGAATTTGTTGGTGTTTTTCAATTTTGAGGTTGTTGGTGTTTTTCAATGTTGAGGTTGTTGTTGAATTTGATGGTGTTTTTCAATGTCGAGGTTGTTGTTGAATATGTTGGTGTTTTTCAATGTTGAAGTTGTTGTTGAATTTGTTGGTGTTTTTCAATTTCGAGTTTGTTGTTGAATTTGTTTTTGTTTTTCAATGTTGAAGTTGTTGTTGAATTTGTTGGTGTTTTTCAATTTCGAGGTTGTTGTTGAATTTGTTGGTGTTTTTACATGATGAGGTTGTTGTTGTTTTTAAATGTTGGGCTTGTTGTCGAATTGGTTGGTGTTTTTCAATGTTGAGGTTGCTGTAGTTTTTCAATGTTGAGGTTGTTGTTGAGTTTGTTGTTGTTTTTCAATGTTGAGGTTGTTGTTGAATTTGTTGGTGTTTTTCAATGTTGAGGTTGTTGTTGAATTTGTTGGTGTTTTTCAATGTTGAGGTTGTTGTTGTTTTTAAATGTTGGGCTTGTTGTCGAATTGGTTGGTGTTTTTCAATTTTGAGGATGTTGTTGTTTTTCAATGTTGAGGTTGTTGTTGAATTTGTTGGTGTTTTTCCATGATGAGGTTGTTGTTGTTTTTCAAAGTTGAGGTTGTTGTTGAATTTGTTGTTGTTTTTCAATGTCGGGGTTGTTGTTGAATTTGTTGGTTTTTTCAATGTTGAATTTTTTGTTGAATTTGTTGGTGTTTTTCAATGTTGAGGTTGTTGTTTTTCAATGTTGAGGTTGTTGTTGAATTTGTTGGCGTTTTTAAATGTTGAGGTTGTTGTTGAATTTTTTGGTGTTTTCAATGTTGAGGTTTTTGTTGAATTTGTTGGTGTTTTTCAATGTTCAGGTTGTTGTTGAATTTGATGGTGTTTTTCAATGTCGAGATTGTTGCTGAATTTGTTGGTGTTTTTCAATGTTGAAGTTGTTGTTGAATTTGTTGGTGTTTTTCAATTTCGAGGTTGTTGGTGAATTTGTTGGTGTTTTTCAATGTTGAAGTTGTTGTTGAATTTGTAGGTGTTTTTCAATGTTGAGGTTGTTGTTGTTTTTCAATGTTGAGGTTGTTGTTGAATTTGTTGGTGTTTTTCAATGTTGAGGTTGTTGTTGTTTTTCAATGCTGAGGTTGTTGTTGAATTTGTTGGTGTTTTTCAATGTTGAGGTTGTTGTTGAAATTGTTGGTGTTTTTCAATGTTGAGGTTGTTGTTGTTTTTCAATGTTGAGGTTGTTGTTGAATTTGTTGGTGTTTTTCAATTTCGAGGTTGTTGTTGAATTTGTTGGTGTTTTTCAATGTTGAAGTTGTTGTTGAATTTGCTGGCGTTTTTCAATGCTGAAGTTGTTGTTGTTTTTCAATGTTGAGGTTGTTGTTGAATTTGTTGGTGTTTTTCAATTTTGAGGTTGTTGTTGTTTTTCAATGCTGAGGTTGTTGTTGAATTTGTTGTTGTTTTTCAATGTTGAGGTTGTTGTTGAATTTGTTGGTGTTTTTCAATGTTGAGGTTGTTGTTGTTTTTCAATGTTGAGGTTGTTGTTGAATTTGTTGGTGTTTTTCAATGTTGAGGTTGTTGTTGTTTTTCAATGTTGAGGTTGTTGTTGAATTTGTTGGTGTTTTTCAATGTTGAGGTTGTTGTTGAATTTGTTGGTGTTTTTCAATGTTGAGGTTGTTGTTGTTTTTCAATGTTGAGGTTGTTGTTGAATTTGTTGGTGTTTTTCAATGTTGAGGTTGTTGTTGTTTTTCAATGTTGAGGTTGTTGTTGAATTTGTTGGTGTTTTTCAATGCTGAGTTTGTTGTTGTTTTTCAATGTTGAGGTTGTTGTTGAATTTGTTATTGTTTTTCAATGTTGAGGTTGTTGTTGTTTTTCAATGTTGAGGTTGTTGTTGAATTTGTTGGTGTTTTTCAATGTTGAGGTTGTTGTTGAATTTGTTGGTGTTTTTCAATGTTGAGGTTGTTGTTCTTTTTCAATGTTGAGGTTGTTGAATTTGTTGGTGTTTTTCAATCTTGAGTTTGTTGTTGAATTTGTTGGTGTTTTTCAATGTTGAGGTTGTTGTTGAATTTGTTGGTGTTTTTCAATGTTGAGGTTGTTGTTGTTTTTCAATGTTGAGGTTGTTGTTGAGTTTGTTGGTGTTTTTCAATGTTGAGGTTGTTGTTGAATTTGTTGGTGTTTTTCAATGTTGAGGTTGTTGTTGAATTTGTTGGTGTTTTTCAATTTTGAGGTTGTTGGTTTTTTCAATGTTGAGGTTGTTGTTGAATTTCATGGTGTTTTTCAATGTCGAGGTTGTTGTTGAATTTGTTGGTGTTTTTCAATGTTGAAGTTGTTGTTGAATTTGTTGGTGTTTTTCAATTTCGAGTTTGTTGTTGAATTTGTTTTTGTTTTTCAATGTTGAAGTTGTTGTTGAATTTGTTGGTGTTTTTCAATGTTGAGGTTGTTGTTGTTTTTCAATGTTGAGGTTATTGTTGAATTTGTTGGTGTTTTTCAATGTTGAGGTTGTTGTTGTTTTTCAATGTTGAGGTTGTTGTTGAATTTGTTGGTGTTTTTCAATGCTGAGTTTGTTATTGTTTTTCAATGTTGATGTTGTTGTTGAATTTGTTATTGTTTTTCAATGTTGAGGTTGTTGTTGTTTTTCAATGTTGAGGTTGTTGTTGAATTTGTTGGTGTTTTTCAATGTTGAGGTTGTTGTTGAATTTGTTGGTGTTTTTCAATGTTGAGGTTGTTGTTCTTTTTCAATGTTGAGGTTGTTGAATTTGTTGGTGTTTTTCAATCTTGAGTTTGTTGTTGAATTTGTTGGTGTTTTTCAATGTTGAGGTTGTTGTTGAATTTGTTGGTGTTTTTCAATGTTGAGGTTGTTGTTGTTTTTCAATGTTGAGGTTGTTGTTGCGTTTGTTGGTGTTTTTCAATGTTGAGGTTGTTGTTGAATTTGTTGGTGTTTTTCAATGTTGAGGTTGTTGTTGAATTTGTTGGTGTTTTTCAATTTTGAGGTTGTTGGTGTTTTTCAATGTTGAGGTTGTTGTTGAATTTGATGGTGTTTTTCAATGTCGAGGTTGTTGTTGAATTTGTTGGTGTTTTTCAATGTTGAAGTTGTTGTTGAATTTGTTGGTGTTTTTCAATTTCGAGTTTGTTGTTGAATTTGTTTTTGTTTTTCAATGTTGAAGTTGTTGTTGAATTTGTTGGTGTTTTTCAATTTCGAGGTTGTTGTTGAATTTGTTGGTGTTTTTCCATGATGAGGTTGTTGTTGTTTTTAAATGTTGGGCTTGTTGTCGAATTGGTTGGTGTTTTTCAATGTTGAGGTTGCTGTAGTTTTTCAATGTTGAGGTTGTTGTTGAGTTTGTTGTTGTTTTTCAATGTTGAGGTTGTTGTTGAATTTGTTGGTGTTTTTCAATGTTGAGGTTGTTGTTGAATTTGTTGGTGTTTTTCAATGTTGAGGTTGTTGTTGTTTTTAAATGTTGGGCTTGTTGTCGAATTGGTTGGTGTTTTTCAATTTTGAGGATGTTGTTGTTTTTCAATGTTGAGGTTGTTGTTGAATTTGTTGGTGTTTTTCCATGATGAGGTTGTTGTTGTTTTTCAAAGTTGAGGTTGTTGTTGAATTTGTTGTTGTTTTTCAATGTCGGGGTTGTTGTTGAATTTGTTGGTTTTTTCAATGTTGAATTTTTTGTTGAATTTGTTGGTGTTTTTCAATGTTGAGGTTGTTGTTTTTCAATGTTGAGGTTGTTGTTGAATTTGTTGGCGTTTTTAAATGTTGAGGTTGTTGTTGAATTTGTTGGTATTTTCAATGTTGAGGTTTTTGTTGAATTTGTTGGTGTTTTTCAATGTTCAGGTTGTTGTTGAATTTGATGGTGTTTTTCAATGTCGAGATTGTTGCTGAATTTGTTGGTGTTTTTCAATGTTGAAGTTGTTGTTGAATTTGTTGGTGTTTTTCAATTTCGAGGTTGTTGGTGAATTTGTTGGTGTTTTTCAATGTTGAAGTTGTTGTTGAATTTGTAGGTGTTTTTCAATGTTGAGGTTGTTGTTGTTTTTCAATGTTGAGGTTGTTGTTGAATTTGTTGGTGTTTTTCAATGTTGAGGTTGTTGTTGTTTTTCAATGCTGAGGTTGTTGTTGAATTTGTTGGTGTTTTTCAATGTTGAGGTTGTTGTTGAAATTGTTGGTGTTTTTCAATGTTGAGGTTGTTGTTGTTTTCAATGTTGAGGTTGTTGTTGAATTTGTTGGTGTTTTTCAATGTTGAGGTTGTTGTTGTTTTTCAATGTTGAGGTTGTTGTTGAATTTGTTGGTGTTATTCAATGTTGAGGTTGTTGTTGTTTTTCAATGTTCAGGTTGTTGTTGAATTTGTTGGTGTTTTTCAATTTCGAGGTTGTTGTTGAATTTGTTGGTGTTTTTCAATGTTGAAGTTGTTGTTGAATTTGCTGGCGTTTTTCAATGCTGAGGTTGTTGTTGTTTTTCAATGTTGAGGTTGTTGTTGAATTTGATGGTGTTTTTCAATTTTGAGGTTGTTGTTGTTTTTCAATGCTGAGGTTGTTGTTGAATTTGTTGTTGTTTTTCATTGTTGAGGTTGTTGTTGAATTTGTTGGTGTTTTTCAAAGTTGAGATTGTTGTTGTTTTTCAATGTTGAGATTGTTGTTGAATTTGATGGTGTTTTTAAATGTTGAGGTTGTTGTTGAATTTGTTGGTGTTTTTCAATGTTGAGGTTGTTGTTGTTTTTCAATGTTGAGGTTGTTGTTGAATTTGTTGGCGTTTTTCAATGTTTAGGTTGTTAATTTTTTTTTCAATGTTGAGGTTGTTGTTGAATTTGTTGATGTTTTTCAATTTCGAGGTTGTTGGTGAATTTGTTGGTGTTTTTCAATGTTGAAGTTGTTGTTGAATTTGTAGGTGTTTTTCAATGTTGAGGTTGTTGTTGTTTTTCAATGTTGAGGTTGTTGTTGAATTTGTTGGTATTTTTCAATGTTGAGGTTGTTGTTCTTTTTCAATGTTGAGGTTGTTGAATTTGTTGGTGTTTTTCAATCTTGAGTTTGTTGTTGAATTTGTTGGTGTTTTTCAATGTTGAGGTTGTTGTTGAATTTGTTGGTGTTTTTCAATGTTGAGGTTGTTGTTGTTTTTCAATGTTGAGGTTGTTGTTGAGTTTGTTGGTGTTTTTCAATGTTGAGGTTGTTGTTGAATTTGTTGGTGTTTTTCAATGTTGAGGTTGTTGTTGAATTTGTTGGTGTTTTTCAATTTTGAGGTTGTTGGTGTTTTTCAATGTTGAGGTTGTTGTTGAATTTGTTGGTGTTTTTCAATGTTGAGGTTGTTGTTGAATTTGTTGGTGTTTTTCAATTTTGAGGTTGTTGGTGTTTTTCAATGTTGAGGTTGTTGTTGAATTTGATGGTGTTTTTCAATGTCGAGGTTGTTGTTGAATTTGTTGGTGTTTTTCAATGTTGAAGTTGTTGTTGAATTTGTTGGTGTTTTTCAATTTCGAGTTTGTTGTTGAATTTGTTTTTGTTTTTCAATGTTGAAGTTGTTGTTGAATTTGTTGGTGTTTTTCAATTTCGAGGTTGTTGGTGAATTTGTTGGTGTTTTTCAATGTTGAAGTTGTTGTTGAATTTGTAGGTGTTTTTCAATGTTGAGGTTGTTGTTGTTTTTCAATGTTGAGGTTGTTGTTGAATTTGTTGGTGTTTTTCAATGTTGAGGTTGTTGTTGTTTTTCAATGCTGAGGTTGTTGTTGAATTTGTTGGTGTTTTTCAATGTTGAGGTTGTTGTTGAAATTGTTGGTGTTTTTCAATGTTGAGGTTGTTGTTGTTTTCAATGTTGAGGTTGTTGTTGAATTTGTTGGTGTTTTTCAATGTTGAGGTTGTTGTTGTTTTTCAATGTTGAGGTTGTTGTTGAATTTGTTGGTGTTATTCAATGTTGAGGTTGTTGTTGTTTTTCAATGTTCAGGTTGTTGTTGAATTTGTTGGTGTTTTTCAATTTCGAGGTTGTTGTTGAATTTGTTGGTGTTTTTCAATGTTGAAGTTGTTGTTGAATTTGCTGGCGTTTTTCAATGCTGAGGTTGTTGTTGTTTTTCAATGTTGAGGTTGTTGTTGAATTTGATGGTGTTTTTCAATTTTGAGGTTGTTGTTGTTTTTCAATGCTGAGGTTGTTGTTGAATTTGTTGTTGTTTTTCATTGTTGAGGTTGTTGTTGAATTTGTTGGTGTTTTTCAAAGTTGAGATTGTTGTTGTTTTTCAATGTTGAGATTGTTGTTGAATTTGATGGTGTTTTTAAATGTTGAGGTTGTTGTTGAATTTGTTGGTGTTTTTCAATGTTGAGGTTGTTGTTGTTTTTCAATGTTGAGGTTGTTGTTGAATTTGTTGGCGTTTTTCAATGTTTAGGTTGTTAATTTTTTTTTCAATGTTGAGGTTGTTGTTGAATTTGTTGATGTTTTTCAATTTCGAGGTTGTTGGTGAATTTGTTGGTGTTTTTCAATGTTGAAGTTGTTGTTGAATTTGTAGGTGTTTTTCAATGTTGAGGTTGTTGTTGTTTTTCAATGTTGAGGTTGTTGTTGAATTTGTTGGTATTTTTCAATGTTGAGGTTGTTGTTCTTTTTCAATGTTGAGGTTGTTGAATTTGTTGGTGTTTTTCAATCTTGAGTTTGTTGTTGAATTTGTTGGTGTTTTTCAATGTTGAGGTTGTTGTTGAATTTGTTGGTGTTTTTCAATGTTGAGGTTGTTGTTGTTTTTCAATGTTGAGGTTGTTGTTGAGTTTGTTGGTGTTTTTCAATGTTGAGGTTGTTGTTGAATTTGTTGGTGTTTTTCAATGTTGAGGTTGTTGTTGAATTTGTTGGTGTTTTTCAATTTTGAGGTTGTTGGTGTTTTTCAATGTTGAGGTTGTTGTTGAATTTGTTGGTGTTTTTCAATGTTGAGGTTGTTGTTGAATTTGTTGGTGTTTTTCAATTTTGAGGTTGTTGGTGTTTTTCAATGTTGAGGTTGTTGTTGAATTTGATGGTGTTTTTCAATGTCGAGGTTGTTGTTGAATTTGTTGGTGTTTTTCAATGTTGAAGTTGTTGTTGAATTTGTTGGTGTTTTTCAATTTCGAGTTTGTTGTTGAATTTGTTTTTGTTTTTCAATGTTGAAGTTGTTGTTGAATTTGTTGGTGTTTTTCAATTTCGAGGTTGTTGTTGAATTTGTTGGTGTTTTTCCATGATGAGGTTGTTGTTGTTTTTAAATGTTGGGCTTTTTGTCGAATTGGTTGG
Source organism: Isurus oxyrinchus (assembly GCA_026770705.1). Lineage (NCBI taxonomy): Eukaryota > Metazoa > Chordata > Chondrichthyes > Lamniformes > Lamnidae > Isurus > Isurus oxyrinchus. Next base: position 18,955 of record JANJGN010001440.1, read on the forward strand.
TGTTTTTCAATGTTGAGGTTGCTGTAGTTTTTCAATGTTGAGGTTGTTGTTGAGTTTGTTGTTGTTTTTCAATGTTGAGGTTGTTGTTGAATTTGTTGGTGTTTTTCAATGTTGAGGTTGTTGTTGAATTTGTTGGTGTTTTTCAATGTTGAGGTTGTTGTTGTTTTTAAATGTTGGGCTTGTTGTCGAATTGGTTGGTGTTTTTCAATTTTGAGGATGTTGTTGTTTTTCAATGTTGAGGTTGTTGTTGAATTTGTTGGTGTTTTTCCATGATGTGGTTGTTGTTGTTTTTCAAAGTTGAGGTTGTTGTTGAATTTGTTGTTGTTTTTCAATGTCGGGGTTGTTGTTGAATTTGTTGGTTTTTTCAATGTTGAATTTTTTGTTGAATTTGTTGGTGTTTTTCAATGTTGAGGTTGTTGTTTTTCAATGTTGAGGTTGTTGTTGAATTTGTTGGCGTTTTTAAATGTTGAGGTTGTTGTTGAATTTGTTGGTGTTTTCAATGTTGAGGTTTTTGTTGAATTTGTTGGTGTTTTTCAATGTTCAGGTTGTTGTTGAATTTGATGGTGTTTTTCAATGTCGAGATTGTTGCTGAATTTGTTGGTGTTTTTCAATGTTGAAGTTGTTGTTGAATTTGTTGGTGTTTTTCAATTTCGAGGTTGTTGGTGAATTTGTTGGTGTTTTTCAATGTTGAAGTTGTTGTTGAATTTGTAGGTGTTTTTCAATGTTGAGGTTGTTGTTGTTTTTCAATGTTGAGGTTGTTGTTGAATTTGTTGGTGTTTTTCAATGTTGAGGTTGTTGTTGTTTTTCAATGCTGAGGTTGCTGTTGAATTTGTTGGTGTTTTTCAATGTTGAGGTTGTTGTTGAAATTGTTGGTGTTTTTCAATGTTGAGGTTGTTGTTGTTTTTCAACGTTGAGGTTGTTGTTGAATTTGTTGGTGTTTTTCAATGTTGAGGTTGTTGTTGTTTTTCAATGTTGAGGTTGTTGTTGAATTTGTTGGTGTTATTCAATGTTGAGGTTGTTGTTGTTTTTCAATGTTCAGGTTGTTGTTGAATTTGTTGGTGTTTTTCAATTTCGAGGTTGTTGTTGAATTTGTTGGTGTTTTTCAATGTTGAAGTTGTTGTTGAATTTGCTGGCGTTTTTCAATGCTGAGGTTGTTGTTGTTTTTCAATGTTGAGGTTGTTGTTGAATTTGATGGTGTTTTTCAATTTTGAGGTTGTTGTTGTTTTTCAATGCTGAGGTTGTTGTTGAATTTGTTGTTGTTTTTCATTGTTGAGGTTGTTGTTGAATTTGTTGGTGTTTTTCAAAGTTGAGATTGTTGTTGTTTTTCAATGTTGAGATTGTTGTTGAATTTGTTGGTGTTTTTAAATGTTGAGGTTGTTGTTGAATTTGTTGGTGTTTTTCAATGTTGAGGTTGTTGTTGTTTTTCAATGTTGAGGTTGTTGTTGAATTTGTTGGCGTTTTTCAATGTTTAGGTTGTTAATTTTTTTTTCAATGTAGAGGTTGTTGTTGAATTTGTTGATGTTTTTCAATTTCGAGGTTGTTGGTGAATTTGTTGGTGTTTTTCAATGTTGAAGTTGTTGTTGAATTTGTAGGTGTTTTTCAATGTTGAGGTTGTTGTTGTTTTTCAATGTTGAGGTTGTTGTTGAATTTGTTGGTATTTTTCAATGTTGAGGTTGTTGTTCTTTTTCAATGTTGAGGTTGTTGAATTTGTTGGTGTTTTTCAATCTTGAGTTTGTTGTTGAATTTGTTGGTGTTTTTCAATGTTGAGGTTGTTGTTGAATTTGTTGGTGTTTTTCAATGTTGAGATTGTTGTTGTTTTTCAATGTTGAGGTTGTTGTTGAGTTTGTTGGTGTTTTTCAATGTTGAGGTTGTTGTTGAATTTGTTGGTGTTTTTCAATGTTGAGGTTGTTGTTGAATTTGTTGGTGTTTTTCAATTTTGAGGTTGTTGGTGTTTTTCAATGTTGAGGTTGTTGTTGAATTTGATGGTGTTTTTCAATGTCGAGGTTGTTGTTGAATTTGTTGGTGTTTTTCAATGTTGAAGTTGTTGTTGAATTTGTTGGTGTTTTTCAATTTCGAGTTTGTTGTTGAATTTGTTTTTGTTTTTCAATGTTGAAGTTGTTGTTGAATTTGTTGGTGTTTTTCAATGTTGAGGTTGTTGTTGTTTTTCAATGTTGAGGTTATTGTTGAATTTGTTGGTGTTTTTCAATGTTGAGGTTGTTGTTGTTTTTCAATGTTGAGGTTGTTGTTGAATTTGTTGGTGTTTTTCAATGCTGAGTTTGTTATTGTTTTTCAATGTTGATGTTGTTGTTGAATTTGTTATTGTTTTTCAATGTTGAGGTTGTTGTTGTTTTTCAATGTTGTGGTTGTTGTTGAATTTGTTGGTGTTTTTCAATGTTGAGGTTGTTGTTGAATTTGTTGGTGTTTTTCAATGTTGAGGTTGTTGTTCTTTTTCAATGTTGAGGTTGTTGAATTTGTTGGTGTTTTTCAATCTTGAGTTTGTTGTTGAATTTGTTGGTGTTTTTCAATGTTGAGGTTGTTGTTGAATTTGTTGGTGTTTTTCAATGTTGAGGTTGTTGTTGTTTTTCAATGTTGAGGTTGTTGTTGCGTTTGTTGGTGTTTTTCAATGTTGAGGTTGTTGTTGAATTTGTTGGTGTTTTTCAATGTTGAGGTTGTTGTTGAATTTGTTGGTGTTTTTCAATTTTGAGGTTGTTGGTGTTTTTCAATGTTGAGGTTGTTGTTGAATTTGATGGTGTTTTTCAATGTCGAGGTTGTTGTTGAATTTGTTGGTGTTTTTCAATGTTGAAGTTGTTGTTGAATTTGTTGGTGTTTTTCAATTTCGAGTTTGTTGTTGAATTTGTTTTTGTTTTTCAATGTTGAAGTTGTTGTTGAATTTGTTGGTGTTTTTCAATTTCGAGGTTGTTGTTGAATTTGTTGGTGTTTTTCCATGATGAGGTTGTTGTTGTTTTTAAATGTTGGGCTTGTTGTCGAATTGGTTGGTGTTTTTCAATGTTGAGGTTGCTGTAGTTTTTCAATGTTGAGGTTGTTGTTGAGTTTGTTGTTGTTTTTCAATGTTGAGGTTGTTGTTGAATTTGTTGGTGTTTTTCAATGTTGAGGTTGTTGTTGAATTTGTTGGTGTTTTTCAATGTTGAGGTTGTTGTTGTTTTTAAATGTTGGGCTTGTTGTCGAATTGGTTGGTGTTTTTCAATTTTGAGGATGTTGTTGTTTTTCAATGTTGAGGTTGTTGTTGAATTTGTTGGTGTTTTTCCATGATGAGGTTGTTGTTGTTTTTCAAAGTTGAGGTTGTTGTTGAATTTGTTGTTGTTTTTCAATGTCGGGGTTGTTGTTGAATTTGTTGGTTTTTTCAATGTTGAATTTTTTGTTGAATTTGTTGGTGTTTTTCAATGTTGAGGTTGTTGTTTTTCAATGTTGAGGTTGTTGTTGAATTTGTTGGCGTTTTTAAATGTTGAGGTTGTTGTTGAATTTGTTGGTGTTTTCAATGTTGAGGTTTTTGTTGAATTTGTTGGTGTTTTTCAATGTTCAGGTTGTTGTTGAATTTGATGGTGTTTTTCAATGTCGAGATTGTTGCTGAATTTGTTGGTGTTTTTCAATGTTGAAGTTGTTGTTGAATTTGTTGGTGTTTTTCAATTTCGAGGTTGTTGGTGAATTTGTTGGTGTTTTTCAATGTTGAAGTTGTTGTTGAATTTGTAGGTGTTTTTCAATGTTGAGGTTGTTGTTGTTTTTCAATGTTGAGGTTGTTGTTGAATTTGTTGGTGTTTTTCAATGTTGAGGTTGTTGTTGTTTTTCAATGCTGAGGTTGTTGTTGAATTTGTTGGTGTTTTTCAATGTTGAGGTTGTTGTTGAAATTGTTGGTGTTTTTCAATGTTGAGGTTGTTGTTGTTTTTCAATGTTGAGGTTGTTGTTGAATTTGTTGGTGTTTTTCAATGTTGAGGTTGTTGTTGTTTTTCAATGTTGAGGTTGTTGTTGAATTTGTTGGTGTTATTCAATGTTGAGGTTGTTGTTGTTTTTCAATGTTCAGGTTGTTGTTGAATTTGTTGGTGTTTTTCAATTTCGAGGTTGTTGTTGAATTTGTTGGTGTTTTTCAATGTTGAAGTTGTTGTTGAATTTGCTGGCGTTTTTCAATGCTGAGGTTGTTGTTGTTTTTCAATGTTGAGGTTGTTGTTGAATTTGATGGTGTTTTTCAATTTTGAGGTTGTTGTTGTTTTTCAATGCTGAGGTTGTTGTTGAATTTGTTGTTGTTTTTCATTGTTGAGGTTGTTGTTGAATTTGTTGGTGTTTTTCAAAGTTGAGATTGTTGTTGTTTTTCAATGTTGAGATTGTTGTTGAATTTGTTGGTGTTTTTAAATGTTGAGGTTGTTGTTGAATTTGTTGGTGTTTTTCAATGTTGAGGTTGTTGTTGTTTTTCAATGTTGAGGTTGTTGTTGAATTTGTTGGCGTTTTTAAATGTTGAGGTTGTTGTTGAATTTGTTGGTGTTTTCAATGTTGAGGTTTTTGTTGAATTTGTTGGTGTTTTTCAATGTTCAGGTTGTTGTTGAATTTGATGGTGTTTTTCAATGTCGAGATTGTTGCTGAATTTGTTGGTGTTTTTCAATGTTGAAGTTGTTGTTGAATTTGTTGGTGTTTTTCAATTTCGAGGTTGTTGGTGAATTTGTTGGTGTTTTTCAATGTTGAAGTTGTTGTTGAATTTGTAGGTGTTTTTCAATGTTGAGGTTGTTGTTGTTTTTCAATGTTGAGGTTGTTGTTGAATTTGTTGGTGTTTTTCAATGTTGAGGTTGTTGTTGTTTTTCAATGCTGAGGTTGTTGTTGAATTTGTTGGTGTTTTTCAATGTTGAGGTTGTTGTTGAAATTGTTGGTGTTTTTCAATGTTGAGGTTGTTGTTGTTTTTCAATGTTGAGGTTGTTGTTGAATTTGTTGGTGTTTTTCAATGTTGAGGTTGTTGTTGTTTTTCAATGTTGAGGTTGTTGTTGAATTTGTTGGTGTTATTCAATGTTGAGGTTGTTGTTGTTTTTCAATGTTCAGGTTGTTGTTGAATTTGTTGGTGTTTTTCAATTTCGAGGTTGTTGTTGAATTTGTTGGTGTTTTTCAATGTTGAAGTTGTTGTTGAATTTGCTGGCGTTTTTCAATGCTGAGGTTGTTGTTGTTTTTCAATGTTGAGGTTGTTGTTGAATTTGATGGTGTTTTTCAATTTTGAGGTTGTTGTTGTTTTTCAATGCTGAGGTTGTTGTTGAATTTGTTGTTGTTTTTCATTGTTGAGGTTGTTGTTGAATTTGTTGGTTTTTTTCAAAGTTGAGATTGTTGTTGTTTTTCAATGTTGAGATTGTTGTTGAATTTGTTGGTGTTTTTAAATGTTGAGGTTGTTGTTGAATTTGTTGGTGTTTTTCAATGTTGAGGTTGTTGTTGTTTTTCAATGTTGAGGTTGTTGTTGAATTTGTTGGCGTTTTTCAATGTTTAGGTTGTTAATTTTTTTTTCAATGTTGAGGTTGTTGTTGAATTTGTTGATGTTTTTCAATTTCGAGGTTGTTGTTGAATTTGTTGGTGTTTTTCAATGTTGAAGTTGTTGTTGAATTTGTAGGTGTTTTTCAATGTTGAGGTTGTTGTTGTTTTTCAATGTTGAGGTTGTTGTTGAATTTGTTGGTATTTTTCAATGTTGAGGTTGTTGTTGTTTTTCAATGCTGAGGTTGTTGTTGAATTTGTTGGTGTTTTTCAATGTTGAGGTTGTTGTTGAATTTGTTGGTGTTTTTCAATGTTGAGGTTGTTGTTGTTTTTCAATGTTGAGGTTGTTGTTGAATTTGTTGGTGTTTTTCAATGTTGAGGTTGTTGTTGTTTTTCAATGTTGAGGTTGTTGTTGAATTTGTTGGTGTTATTCAATGTTGAGGTTGTTGTTGTTTTTCAATGTTGAGGTTGATGTTGAATTTGTTGGTGTTTTTCAATTTCGAGGTTGTTGTTGAATTTGTTGGTGTTTTTCAATGTTGAAGTTGTTGTTGAATTTGCTGGCGTTTTTCAATGCTGAAGTTGTTGTTGTTTTTCAATGTTGAGGTTGTTGTTGAATTTGTTGGTGTTTTTCAATTTTGAGGTTGTTGTTGTTTTTCAATGTTGAGGTTGTTGTTGAATTTGATGGTGTTTTTCAATTTTGAGGTTGTTGTTGTTTTTCAATGCTGAGGTTGTTGTTGAATTTGTTGTTGTTTTTCATTGTTGAGGTTGTTGTTGAATTTGTTGGTGTTTTTCCATGATGAGGTTGTTGTTGTTTTTCAAAGTTGAGGTTGTTGTTGAATTTGTTGTTGTTTTTCAATGTCGGGGTTGTTGTTGAATTTGTTGGTGTTTTCAATGTTGAATTTTTTGTTGAATTTGTTGGTGTTTTTCAATGTTGAGGTTGTTGTTTTTCAATGTTGAGGTTGTTGTTGAATTTGTTGGCGTTTTTAAATGTTGAGGTTGTTGTTGAATTTGTTGGTGTTTTCAATGTTGAGGTTTTTGTTGAATTTGTTGGTGTTTTTCAATGTTCAGGTTGTTGTTGAATTTGATGGTGTTTTTCAATGTCGAGATTGTTGCTGAATTTGTTGGTGTTTTTCAATGTTGAAGTTGTTGTTGAATTTGTTGGTGTTTTTCAATTTCGAGGTTGTTGGTGAATTTGTTGGTGTTTTTCAATGTTGAAGTTGTTGTTGAATTTGTAGGTGTTTTTCAATGTTGAGGTTGTTGTTGTTTTTCAATGTTGAGGTTGTTGTTGAATTTGTTGGTGTTTTTCAATGTTCAGGTTGTTGTTGTTTTTCAATGCTGAGGTTGTTGTTGAATTTGTTGGTGTTTTTCAATGTTGAGGTTGTTGTTGAAATTGTTGGTGTTTTTCAATGTTGAGGTTGTTGTTGTTTTTCAATGTTGAGGTTGTTGTTGAATTTGTTGGTGTTTTTCAATGTTGAGGTTGTTGTTGTTTTTCAATGTTGAGGTTGTTGTTGAATTTGTTGGTGTTATTCAATGTTGAGGTTGTTGTTGTTTTTCAATGTTCAGGTTGTTGTTGAATTTGTTGGTCTTTTTCAATTTCGAGGTTGTTGTTGAATTTGTTGGTGTTTTTCAATGTTGAAGTTGTTGTTGAATTTGCTGGCGTTTTTCAATGCTGAGGTTGTTGTTGTTTTTCAATGTTGAGGTTGTTGTTGAATTTGATGGTGTTTTTCAATTTTGAGGTTGTTGTTGTTTTTCAATGCTGAGGTTGTTGTTGAATTTGTTGTTGTTTTTCATTGTTGAGGTTGTTGTTGAATTTGTTGGTGTTTTTCAAAGTTGAGATTGTTGTTGTTTTTCAATGTTGAGATTGTTGTTGAATTTGTTGGTGTTTTTAAATGTTGAGGTTGTTGTTGAATTTGTTGGTGTTTTTCAATGTTGAGGTTGTTGTTGTTTTTCAATGTTGAGGTTGTTGTTGAATTTGTTGGCGTTTTTCAATGTTTAGGTTGTTAATTTTTTTTTCAATGTTGAGGTTGTTGTTGAATTTGTTGATGTTTTTCAATTTCGAGGTTGTTGGTGAATTTGTTGGTGTTTTTCAATGTTGAAGTTGTTGTTGAATTTGTAGGTGTTTTTCAATGTTGAGGTTGTTGTTGTTTTTCAATGTTGAGGTTGTTGTTGAATTTGTTGGTATTTTTCAATGTTGAGGTTGTTGTTGTTTTTCAATGCTGAGGTTGTTGTTGAATTTGTTGGTGTTTTTCAATGTTGAGGTTGTTGTTGAATTTGTTGGTGTTTTTCAATGTTGAGGTTGTTGTTGTTTTTCAATGTTGAGGTTGTTGTTGAATTTGTTGGTGTTTTTCAATGTTGAGGTTGTTGTTGTTTTTCAATGTTGAGGTTGTTGTTGAATTTGTTGGTGTTATTCAATGTTGAGGTTGTTGTTGTTTTTCAATGTTGAGGTTGATGTTGAATTTGTTGGTGTTTTTCAATTTCGAGGTTGTTGTTGAATTTGTTGGTGTTTTTCAATGTTGAAGTTGTTGTTGAATTTGCTGGCGTTTTTCAATGCTGAAGTTGTTGTTGTTTTTCAATGTTGAGGTTGTTGTTGAATTTGTTGGTGTTTTTCAATTTTGAGGTTGTTGGTGTTTTTCAATGCTGAGGTTGTTGTTGAATTTGTTGTTGTTTTTCAATGTTGAGGTTGTTGTTGAATTTGTTGGTGTTTTTCAATGTTGAGGTTGTTGTTGTTTTTCAATGTTGAGGTTGTTGTTGAATTTGTTGGTGTTTTTCAATGTTGAGGTTGTTGTTGTTTTTCAATGTTGAGGTTGTTGTTGAATTTGTTGGTGTTTTTCAATGTTGAGGTTGTTGTTGAATTTGTTGGTGTTTTTCAATGTTGAGGTTGTTGTTGTTTTTCAATGTTGAGGTTATTGTTGAATTTGTTGGTGTTTTTCAATGTTGAGGTTGTTGTTGTTTTTCAATGTTGAGGTTGTTGTTGAATTTGTTGGTGTTTTTCAATGCTGAGTTTGTTGTTGTTTTTCAATGTTGAGGTTGTTGTTGAATTTGTTATTGTTTTTCAATGTTGAGGTTGTTGTTGTTTTTCAATGTTGAGGTTGTTGTTGAATTTGTTGGTGTTTTTCAATGTTGAGGTTGTTGTTGAATTTGTTGGTGTTTTTCAATGTTGAGGTTGTTGTTCTTTTTCAATGTTGAGGTTGTTGAATTTGTTGGTGTTTTTCAATCTTGAGTTTGTTGTTGAATTTGTTGGTGTTTTTCAATGTTGAGGTTGTTGTTGAATTTGTTGGTGTTTTTCAATGTTGAGGTTGTTGTTGTTTTTCAATGTTGAGGTTGTTGTTGAGTTTGTTGGTGTTTTTCAATGTTGAGGTTGTTGTTGAATTTGTTGGCGTTTTTCAATGTTTAGGTTGTTAATTTTTTTTTCAATGTTGAGGTTGTTGTTGAATTTGTTGATGTTTTTCAATTTCGAGGTTGTTGGTGAATTTGTTGGTGTTTTTCAATGTTGAAGTTGTTGTTGAATTTGTAGGTGTTTTTCAATGTTGAGGTTGTTGTTGTTTTTCAATGTTGAGGTTGTTGTTGAATTTGTTGGTATTTTTCAATGTTGAGGTTGTTGTTGTTTTTCAATGCTGAGGTTGTTGTTGAATTTGTTGGTGTTTTTCAATGTTGAGGTTGTTGTTGAATTTGTTGGTGTTTTTCAATGTTGAGGTTGTTGTTGTTTTTCAATGTTGAGGTTGTTGTTGAATTTGTTGGTGTTTTTCAATGTTGAGGTTGTTGTTGTTTTTCAATGTTGAGGTTGATGTTGAATTTGTTGGTGTTTTTCAATTTCGAGGTTGTTGTTGAATTTGTTGGTGTTTTTCAATGTTGAAGTTGTTGTTGAATTTGCTGGCGTTTTTCAATGCTGAAGTTGTTGTTGTTTTTCAATGTTGAGGTTGTTGTTGAATTTGTTGGTGTTTTTCAATTTTGAGGTTGTTGTTGTTTTTCAATGCTGAGGTTGTTGTTGAATTTGTTGTTGTTTTTCATTGTTGAGGTTGTTGTTGAATTTGTTGGTGTTTTTCAATGTTGAGGTTGTTGTTGTTTTTCAATGTTGAGGTTGTTGTTGAATTTGTTGGTGTTTTTCAATGTTGACGTTGTTGTTGTTTTTCAATGTTGAGGTTGTTGTTGAATTTGTTGGTGTTTTTCAATGTTGAGGTTGTTGTTGAATTTGTTGGTGTTTTTCAATGTTGAGGTTGTTGTTGTTTTTCAATGTTGAGGTTATTGTTGAACTTGTTGGTGTTTTTCAATGTTGAGGTTGTTGTTGTTTTTCAATGTTGAGGTTGTTGTTGAATTTGTTGGTGTTTTTCAATGCTGAGTTTGTTGTTGTTTTTCAATGTTGAGGTTGTTGTTGAATTTGTTATTGTTTTTCAATGTTGAGGTTGTTGTTGTTTTTCAATGTTGAGGTTGTTGTTGAATTTGTTGGTGTTTTTCAATGTTGAGGTTGTTGTTGAATTTGTTGGTGTTTTTCAATGTTGAGGTTGTTGTTCTTTTTCAATGTTGAGGTTGTTGAATTTGTTGGTGTTTTTCAATCTTGAGTTTGTTGTTGAATTTGTTGGTGTTTTTCAATGTTGAGGTTGTTGTTGAATTTGTTGGTGTTTTTCAATGTTGAGGTTGTTGTTGTTTTTCAATGTTGAGGTTGTTGTTGAGTTTGTTGGTGTTTTTCAATGTTGAGGTTGTTGTTGAATTTGTTGGTGTTTTTCAATGTTCAGGTTGTTGTTGAATTTGTTGGTGTTTTTCAATTTTGAGGTTGTTGGTGTTTTTCAATGTTGAGGTTGTTGTTGAATTTGATGGTGTTTTTCAATGTCGAGGTTGTTGTTGAATTTGTTGGTGTTTTTCAATGTTGAAGTTGTTGTTGAATTTGTTGGTGTTTTTCAATTTCGAGTTTGTTGTTGAATTTGTTTTTGTTTTTCAATGTTGAAGTTGTTGTTGAATTTGTTGGTGTTTTTCAATTTCGAGGTTGTTGTTGAATTTGTTTTTGTTTTTCAATGTTGAAGTTTTTGTTGAATTTGTTGGTGTTTTTCAATGTTGAGGTTGTTGTTGTTTTTCAATGTTGAGGTTGTTGTTGAATTTGTTGGTGTTTTTCAATGTTGAGGTTGTTGTTGTTTTTCAAAGCTGAGGTTGTTGTTGAATTTGTTGGTGTTTTTCAATGTTGAGGTTGTTGTTGAATTTGTTGGTGTTTTTCAATGTTGAGGTTGTTGTTGTTTTTCAATGTTGAGGTTGTTGTTGAATTTGTTGGTGTTTTTCAATGTTGAGGTTGTTGTTGTTTTTCAATGTTGAGGTTGTTGTTGAATTTGTTGGTGTTTTTCAATGTTGAGGTTGTTGTTGAATTTGTTGGTGTTTTTCAATGTTGAGGTTGTTGTTGTTTTTCAATGTTGAGGTTATTGTTGAATTTGTTGGTGTTTTTCAATGTTGAGGTTGTTGTTGTTTTTCAATGTTGAGGTTGTTGTTGAATTTGTTGGTGTTTTTCAATGCTGAGTTTGTTGTTGTTTTTCAATGTTGAGGTTGTTGTTGAATTTGTTATTGTTTTTCAATGTTGAGGTTGTTGTTGTTTTTCAATGTTGAGGTTGTTGTTGAATTTGTTGGTGTTTTTCAATGTTGAGGTTGTTGTTGAATTTGTTGGTGTTTTTCAATGTTGAGGTTGTTGTTCTTTTTCAATGTTGAGGTTGTTGAATTTGTTGGTGTTTTTCAATCTTGAGTTTGTTGTTGAATTTGTTGGTGTTTTTCAATGTTGAGGTTGTTGTTGAATTTGTTGGTGTTTTTCAATGTTGAGGTTGTTGTTGTTTTTCAATGTTGAGGTTGTTGTTGAGTTTGTTGGTGTTTTTCAATGTTGAGGTTGTTGTTGAATTTGTTGGCGTTTTTCAATGTTTAGGTTGTTAATTTTTTTTTCAATGTTGAGGTTGTTGTTGAATTTGTTGATGTTTTTCAATTTCGAGGTTGTTGGTGAATTTGTTGGTGTTTTTCAATGTTGAAGTTGTTGTTGAATTTGTAGGTGTTTTTCAATGTTGAGGTTGTTGTTGTTTTTCAATGTTGAGGTTGTTGTTGAATTTGTTGGTATTTTTCAATGTTGAGGTTGTTGTTGTTTTTCAATGCTGAGGTTGTTGTTGAATTTGTTGGTGTTTTTCAATGTTGAGGTTGTTGTTGAATTTGTTGGTGTTTTTCAATGTTGAGGTTGTTGTTGTTTTTCAATGTTGAGGTTGTTGTTGAATTTGTTGGTGTTTTTCAATGTTGAGGTTGTTGTTGTTTTTCAATGTTGAGGTTGTTGTTGAATTTGTTGGTGTTATTCAATGTTGAGGTTGTTGTTGTTTTTCAATGTTGAGGTTGATGTTGAATTTGTTGGTGTTTTTCAATTTCGAGGTTGTTGTTGAATTTGTTGGTGTTTTTCAATGTTGAAGTTGTTGTTGAATTTGCTGGCGTTTTTCAATGCTGAAGTTGTTGTTGTTTTTCAATGTTGAGGTTGTTGTTGAATTTGTTGGTGTTTTTCAATTTTGAGGTTGTTGTTGTTTTTCAATGCTGAGGTTGTTGTTGAATTTGTTGTTGTTTTTCAATGTTGAGGTTGTTGTTGAATTTGTTGGTGTTTTTCAATGTTGAGGTTGTTGTTGTTTTTCAATGTTGAGGTTGTTGTTGAATTTGTTGGTGTTTTTCAATGTTGACGTTGTTGTTGTTTTTCAATGTTGAGGTTGTTGTTGAATTTGTTGGTGTTTTTCAATGTTGAGGTTGTTGTTGAATTTGTTGGTGTTTTTCAATGTTGAGGTTGTTGTTGTTTTTCAATGTTGAGGTTATTGTTGAACTTGTTGGTGTTTTTCAATGTTGAGGTTGTTGTTGTTTTTCAATGTTGAGGTTGTTGTTGAATTTGTTGGTGTTTTTCAATGCTGAGTTTGTTGTTGTTTTTCAATGTTGAGGTTGTTGTTGAATTTGTTATTGTTTTTCAATGTTGAGGTTGTTGTTGTTTTTCAATGTTGAGGTTGTTGTTGAATTTGTTGGTGTTTTTCAATGTTGAGGTTGTTGTTGAATTTGTTGGTGTTTTTCAATGTTGAGGTTGTTGTTCTTTTTCAATGTTGAGGTTGTTGAATTTGTTGGTGTTTTTCAATCTTGAGTTTGTTGTTGAATTTGTTGGTGTTTTTCAATGTTGAGGTTGTTGTTGAATTTGTTGGTGTTTTTCAATGTTGAGGTTGTTGTTGTTTTTCAATGTTGAGGTTGTTGTTGAGTTTGTTGGTGTTTTTCAATGTTGAGGTTGTTGTTGAATTTGTTGGTGTTTTTCAATGTTCAGGTTGTTGTTGAATTTGTTGGTGTTTTTCAATTTTGAGGTTGTTGGTGTTTTTCAATGTTGAGGTTGTTGTTGAATTTGATGGTGTTTTTCAATGTCGAGGTTGTTGTTGAATTTGTTGGTGTTTTTCAATGTTGAAGTTGTTGTTGAATTTGTTGGTGTTTTTCAATTTCGAGTTTGTTGTTGAATTTGTTTTTGTTTTTCAATGTTGAAGTTGTTGTTGAATTTGTTGGTGTTTTTCAATTTCGAGGTTGTTGTTGAATTTGTTTTTGTTTTTCAATGTTGAAGTTTTTGTTGAATTTGTTGGTGTTTTTCAATGTTGAGGTTGTTGTTGTTTTTCAATGTTGAGGTTGGTGTTGAATTTGTTGGTGTTTTTCAATGTTGAGGTTGTTGTTGTTTTTCAATGTTGAGGTTGTTGAATTTGTTGGTGTTTTTCAATCTTGAGTTTGTTGTTGAATTTGTTGGTGTTTTTCAATGTTGAGGTTGTTGTTGAATTTGTTGGTGTTTTTCCATGTTGAGGTTGTTGTTGTATTTCAATGTTGAGGTTGTTGTTGAGTTTGTTGGTGTTTTTCAATGTTGAGGTTGTTGTTGTTTTTAAATGTTGAGGTTGTTGAATTTGTTGGTGTTTTTTCAATTTTGAGGTTGTTGGTGTTTTTCAATGTTCAGGTTGTTGTTGAGTTTGTTGGTGTTTTTCAATGTTGCGGTTGTTGTTGAATTTGTTGGTGTTTTTCAATGTTGAGGTTGTTGTTGAATTTGTTGGTGTTTTTCAATGTTGAGGTTGTTGTTGTTTTTAAATGTTGGGCTTGTTGTCGAATTTGTTGGTGTTTTTCAATTTTGAGGATGTTGTTGTTTTTCAATGTTGAGGTTGTTGTTGAATTTGTTGGTGTTTTTCCATGATGAGGTTGTTGTTGTTTTTCAAAGTTGAGGTTGTTGTTGAATTTGTTGGTGTTTTTCAATGTCGGGGTTGTTGTTGAATTTGTTGGTGTTTTTCAATGTTGAGGTTGTTGTTGTTTTTCAATGTTGAGGTTGTTGTTGAGTTTGTTGGTGTTTTTCAATGTTGAGGTTGTTGTTGTTTTTAAATGTTGGGCTTGTTGTCGAATTTGTTGGTGTTTTTCAATTTTGAGGATGTTGTTGTTTTTCAAAGTTGAGGTTGTTGTTGAATTTGTTGGTGTTTTTCCATGATGAGGTTGTTGTTGTTTTTCAAAGTTGAGGTTGTTGTTGAATTTGTTGTTGTTTTTCAATGTCGGGGTTGTTGTTGAATTTGTTGGTGTTTTTCAATGTTGAATTTTTTGTTGAATTTGTTGGTGTTTTTCAATGTTGAGGTTGTTTTTTTTCAATGTTGAGGTTGTTGTTGAATTTGTTGGCGTTTTTAAATGTTGAGGTTGTTGTTGAATTTGTTGGTGTTTTCAATGTTGAGGTTTTTGTTGAATTTGTTGGTGTTTTTCAATGTTCAGGTTGTCGTTGAATTTGATGGTGTTTTTCAATGTCGAGATTGTTGCTGAATTTGTTGGTGTTTTTCAATGTTGAAGTTGTTGTTGAATTTGTTGGTGTTTTTCAATGTTGAGGTTGTTGCTGTTTTTCAATGTTGAGGTTGTTGTTGAATTTGTTGGTGTTTTTCAATGTTGAGATTGTTGTTGTTTTTCAATGTTGAGGTTGTTGTTGAATTTGTTGGTGTTTTTAAATGTTGAGGTTGTTGTTGAATTTGTTGGTGTTTTTCAATATTGAGGTTGTTGTTGTTTTTCAATGTTGAGGTTGTTGTTGAATTTGTTGGTGTTTTTCAATGTTTAGGTTGTTAATTGTTTTTCAATGTTGAGGTTGTTTTTGAATTTGTTGGTGTTTTTCAATTTCGAGGTTGTTGTTGAATTTGTTGGTGTTTTTCAATGTTGAAGTTGTTGTTGAATTTGTAGGTGTTTTTCAATGTTGAGGTTGTTGTTGTTTTTCAATGTTGAGGTTGTTGTTGAATTTGTTGGTGTTTTTCAATGTTGAGGTTGTTGTTGTTTTTCAATGCTGAGGTTGTTGTTGAATTTGTTGGTGTTTTTCAATGTTGAGGTTGTTGTTGAATTTGTTGGTGTTTTTCAATGTTGAGGTTGTTAATTGTTTTTCAATGTTGAGGTTGTTTTTGAATTTGTTGGTGTTTTTCAATTTCGAGGTTGTTGGTGAATTTGTTGGTGTTTTTCAATGTTGAAGTTGTTGTTGAATTTGTAGGTGTTTTTCAATGTTGAGGTTGCTGTTGTTTTTCAATGTTGAGGTTGTTGTTGAATTTGTTGGTGTTTTTCAATGTTGAGGTTGTTGTTGTTTTTCAATGCTGAGGTTGTTGTTGAATTTGTTGGTGTTTTTCAATGTTGAGGTTGTTGTTGAATTTGTTGGTGTTTTTCAATGTTGAGGTTGTTGTTGTTTTTCAATGTTGAGGTTGTTGTTGAATTTGTTGGTGTTTTTCAATGTTGAGGTTGTTGGTGTTCTTCAATGTTGAGGTTGTTGTTGAATTTGTTGGTGTTTTTCAATGTTGAGGTTGTTGTTGAATTTGTTGGTGTTTTTCAATGTTGAGGTTGTTGTTGTTTTTCAATGTTGAGGTTGTTGTTGAGTTTGTTGGTGTTTTTCAATGTTGAGGTTGATGTTGAATTTGTTGGTGTTTTTCAATGTTGAGGTTGTTGTTGTTTTTCAATGCTGAGGTTGTTGTTGAATTTGTTGGTGTTTTTCAATGTTGAGGTTGTTGTTGAATCTGTTGGTGTTTTTCAATGTTGAGGTTGTTGTTGTTTTTCAATGTTGAGGTTGTTGTTGAATTTGTTGGTGTTTTTCAATGTTGAGGTTGTTGTTGTTTTTCAATGTTGAGGTTGTTGTTGAATTTTTTGTTGTTTTTCAATGTTGCGGTTGTTGTTGTTTTTCAATGTTGAGGGTGTTGTTGAATTTGATGGTGTTTTTCAGTGTTGAGGTTCTTGTTGAATTTGGTGGTGTCTTTCAATGTTGAGGTTGTTGTTGTTTTTCAATGTTGAGGTTGTTGTTGAATTTGTTGGTGTTTTTCAATGTTGAGTTTGTTGTTGTGTTTCAATGTTGAGGTTGTTGTTGAATTTGTTGGTGTTTTTCAATGTTGAGGTTGTTGTTGTTTTTCAATGTAGAACTTGTTGTTGAATTTGTTGTTGTTTTTCAATGTTGGGGTTGTTGGTGTTTTTCAATGTTGAGGTTGTTGTTGAATTTGTTGGTGTTTTTCAATGTTGAGGTTGTTGTTGAATTTGTTGGTGTTTTTCAATGTTGAGGTTGTTGTTGAATTTGTTGGTGTTTTTCAATGTTGAGGTTGTTGTTGTTTTTCAATGATGAGGTTGTTGTTGAATTTGTTGGTGTTTTTCAATGTTGAGGTTGTTGTTGAATTTGTTGGTGTTTTTCAATGTTGAGGTTGTTGTTGTTTTTCAATGCTGAGGTTGTTGTTGAATTTGTTGGTGTTTTTCAATGTTGAGGTTGTTGGTGTTCTTCAATGTTGAGGTTGTTGTTGAATTTGTTGGTGTTTTTCAATGTTGAGGTTGTTGTTGAATTTGTTGGTGTTTTTCAATGTTGAGGTTGTTGTTGTTTTTCAATGTTGAGGTTGTTGTTGAGTTTGTTGGTGTTTTTCAATGTTGAGGTTGATGTTGAATTTGTTGGTGTTTTTCAATGTTGAGGTTGTTGTTTTTTTTCAATGCTGAGGTTGTTGTTGAATTTGTTGGTGTTTTTCAATGTTGAGGTTGTTGTTGAATCTGTTGGTGTTTTTCAATGTTGAGGTTGTTGTTGTTTTTCAATGTTGAGGTTGTTGTTGAATTTGTTGGTGTTTTTCAATGTTGAGGTTGTTGTTGTTTTTCAATGTTGAGGTTCTTGTTGAATTTTTTGTTGTTTTTCAATGTTGCGGTTGTTGTTGTTTTTCAATGTTGAGGTTGTTGTTGAATTTGATGGTGTTTTTCAGTGTTGAGGTTGTTGTTGAATTTGGTGGTGTTTTTCAATGTTGAGGTTGTTGCTGTTTTTCAATGTTGAGGTTGTTGTTGAATTTGTTGGTGTTTTTCAATGTTGAGGTTGTTGTTGTTTTTCAATGCAGAACTTGTTGTTGAATTTGTTGTTGTTTTTCAATGTTGAGGTTGTTGTTGTTTTTCAATGTTGAGGTTGTTGTTGAATTTGTTGGTGTTTTTCCATGTTGAGGTTGTTGTTGAATTTGTTGGTGTTTTTCAAAGTTGAGGTTGTTGTTGTTTTTCAATGTTGAGTTTGTTGTTGAATTTGTTGGTGTTATTCAATCTTGAGGTTGTTGCTGTTTTTCAATGTTCAGGTTGTTGTTGAATTTGTTGGTGTTTTTCAATTTCGAGGTTGTTGTTGAATTTGTTGGTGTTTTTCAATGTTGAAGTTGTTGTTGAATTTGCTGGCGTTTTTCATTGCTGAGGTTGTTGTTGTTTTTCAATGTTGAGGTTGTTGTTGAATTTGATGGTGTTTTTCAATTTTGAGGTTGTTGTTGTTTTTCAATGCTGAGGTTGTTGTTGAATTTGTTGTTGTTTTTCATTGTTGAGGTTGTTGTTGAATTTGTTGGTGTTTTTAAATGTTGAGGTTGTTGTTGAATTTGTTGGTGTTTTTCAATGTTGAGGTTGTTGTTGTTTTTCAATGTTGAGGTTGTTGTTGAATTTGTTGGTGTTTTTCAATGTTTAGGTTGTTAATTTTTTTTTCAATGTTGAGGTTGTTGTTGAATTTGTTGATGCTTTTCAATTTCGAGGTTGTTGGTGAATTTGTTGGTGTTTTTCAATGTTGAAGTTGTTGTTGAATTTGTAGGTGTTTTTCAATGTTGAGGTTGTTGTTGTTTTTCAATGTTGAGGTTGTTGTTGAATTTGTTGGTGTTTTTCAATGTTGAGGTTGTTGTTGTTTTTCAATGCTGAGGTTGTTGTTGAATTTGTTGGTGTTTTTCAATGTTGAGGTTGTTGTTGAATTTGTTGGTGTTTTTCAATGTTGAGGTTGTTGTTGTTTTTCAATGTTGAGGTTGTTGTTGAATTTGTTGGTGTTTTTCAATGTTGAGGGTGTTGTTGTTTTTCAATGTTGAGGTTGTTGTTGAATTTGTTGGTTTTATTCAATGGTGAGGTTGTTGTTGTTTTTCAATGTTGAGGTTGATGTTGAATTTGTTGGTGTTTTTCAATTTCGAGTTTGTTGTTGAATTTGTTGGTTTTTTTCAATGTTGAAGTTGTTGTTGAATTTGCTGGCGTTTTTCAATGCTGAGGTTGTTGTTGTTTTTCAATGTTGAGGTTGTTGTTGAATTTGTTGGTGTTTTTCAATTTTGAGGTTGTTGTTGTTTTTCAATGCTGAGGTTGTTGTTGAATTTGTTGTTGTTTTTCAATGTTGAGGTTGTTGTTGAATTTGTTGGTGTTTTTCAATGTTGAGGTTGTTGTTGTTTTTCAATGTTGAGGTTGTTGTTGAATTTGTTGGTGTTTTTCAATGTTGAGGTTGTTGTTGTTTTTCAATGTTGAGGTTGTTGTTGAATTTGTTGGTGTTTTTCAATGTTGAGGTTGTTGTTGAATTTGTTGGTGTTTTTCAATGTTGAGGTTGTTGTTGTTTTTCAATGTTGAGTTTTGTTGAATTTGTTGGTGTTTTTCAATGTTGAGGTTGTTGTTGTTTTTCAATGTTGAGGTTGTTGTTGAATTTGTTGGTGTTTTTCTTTGTTGAGTTTGTTGTTGTTTTTCAATGTTGAGGTTCTTGTTGAATTTGTTATTGTTTTTCAATGTTGAGGTTGTTGTTGTTTTTCAATGTTGAGGTTGTTGTTGAATTTGTTGGTGTTTTTCAATGTTGAGGTTGTTGTTGAATTTGTTGGTGTTTTTCAATGTTGAGGTTGTTGTTCTTTTTCAATGTTGAGGTTGTTGAATTTGTTGGTGTTTTTCAATCTTGAGTTTGCTGTTGAATTTGTTGGTGTTTTTCAATGTTGAGGTTGTTGTAGAATTTGTTGGTGTTTTTCAATGTTGAGGTTGTTGTTGTTTTTCAATGTTGAGGTTGTTGTTGAGTTTGTTGGTGTTTTTCAATGTTGAGGTTGTTGTTGAATTTGTTGGTGTTTTACAATGTTGAGGTTGTTGTTGAATTTGTTGGTGTTTTTCAATTTTGAGGTTGTTGGTGTTTTTCAATGTTGAGGTTGTTGTTGAATTTGATGGTGTTTTTCAATGTCGAGGTTGTTGTTGAATTTGTTGGTGTTTTTCAATGTTGAAGTTGTTGTTGAATTTGTTGGTGTTTTTCAATTTCGAGTTTGTTGTTGAATTTGTTGGTGTTTTTCAATGTTGAGGTTGTTGTTGAATTTGTTGGTGTTTTTCCACGTTGAGGTTGTTGTTGTATTTCAATGTTGAGGTTGTTGTTGACTTTGTTGGTGCTTTTCAATGTTGAGGTTGTTGTTGTTTTTAAATGTTGAGGTTGTTGAATTTGTTTGTGTTTTTTCAATTTTGAGGTTGATGGTGTTTTTCAATGTTCAGGTTGTTGTTGAATTTGATGGTGTTTTTCAATGTTGAGGTTGTTGCTGAATTTGTTGGTGTTTTTCAATGTTGAGGTTGTTGTTGAATTTGTTGGTGTTTTTCAATGTTGTGGTTGTTGTTGTTTTTCAATGTTGAGGTTGTTGTTGAGTTTGTTGGTGTTTTTCAATGTTGAGGTTGTTGTTGAATTTGTTGGTGTTTTTCAATGTTGAGGTTGTTGTTGAATTTGTTGGTGTTTTTCAATGTTGAGGTTGTTGTTGTTTTTAAATGTTGGGCTTGTTGTCGAATTTGTTGGTGTTTTTCAATTTTGAGGATGTTGTTGTTTTTCAGTGTTGAGGTTGTTGTTGAATTTGTTGGTGTTTTTCCATGATGAGGTTGTTGTTGTTTTTCAAAGTTGAGGTTGTTGTTGAATTTGTTGGTGTTTTTCAATGTCGGGGTTGTTGTTGAATTTGTTGGTGTTTTTCAATGTTGAGGTTGTTGTTGTTTTTCAATGTTGAGGTTGTTGTTGAGTTTGTTGGTGTTTTTCAATGTTGAGGTTGTTGTTGTTTTTAAATGTTGGGCTTGTTGTCGAATTTGTTGGTGTTTTTCAATTTTGAGGATGTTGTTGTTTTTCAATGTTGAGGTTGTTGTTGAATTTGTTGGTGTTTTTCCATGATGAGGTTGTTGTTGTTTTTCAAAGTTGAGGTTGTTGTTGAATTTGTTGTTGTTTTTCAATGTCGGGGTTGTTGTTGAATTTGTTGGTGTTTTTCAATGTTGAATTTTTTGTTGAATTTGTTGGTGTTTTTCAATGTTGAGGTTGTTGTTTTTCAATGTTGAGGTTGTTGTTGAATTTGTTGGCGTTTTTAAATGTTGAGGTTGTTGTTGAATTTGTTGGTGTTTTCAATGTTGAGGTTTTTGTTGAATTTGTTGGTGTTTTTCAATGTTCAGGTTGTTGTTGAATTTGATGGTGTTTTTCAATGTCGAGATTGTTGCTGAATTTGTTGGTGTTTTTCAATGTTGAGGTTGTTGTTGAATTTGTTGGTGTTTTTCAATGTTGAGATTGTTGTTGTTTTTCAATGTTGAGGTTGTTGTTGAATTTGTTGGTGTTTTTAAATGTTGAGGTTGTTGTTGAATTTGTTGGTGTTTTTCAATGTTGAGGTTGTTGTTGTTTTTCAATGTTGAGGTTGTTGTTGAATTTGTTGGTGTTTTTCAATGTTTAGGTTGTTAATTGTTTTTCAATGTTGAGGTTGTTTTTGAATTTGTTGGTGTTTTTCAATTTCGAGGTTGATGGTGAATTTGTTGGTGTTTTTCAATGTTGAAGTTGTTGTTGAATTTGTAGGTGTTTTTCAATGTTGAGGTTGTTGTTGTTTTTCAATGTTGAGGTTGTTGTTGAATTTGTTGGTGTTTTTCAATGTTGAGGTTGTTGTTGTTTTTCAATGCTGAGGTTGTTGCTGAATTTGTTGGTCTTTTTCAATGTTGAGGTTGTTGTTGAATTTGTTGGTGTTTTTCAATGTTGAGGTTGTTAATTGTTTTTCAATGTTGAGGTTGTTTTTGAATTTGTTGGTGTTTTTCAATTTCGAGGTTGTTGGTGAATTTGTTGGTGTTTTTCAATGTTGAGGTTGTTGTTGTTTTTCAATGTTGAGGTTGTTGTTGAATTTTTTGTTGTTTTTCAATGTTGCGGTTGTTGTTGTTTTTCAATGTTGAGGTTGTTGTTGAATTTGATGGTGTTTTTCAGTGTTGAGGTTGTTGTTGAATTTGGTGGTGTTTTTCAATGTTGAGGTTGTTGTTGTTTTTCAATGTTGAGGTTGTTGTTGAATTTGTTGGTGTTTTTCAATGTTGAGTTTGTTGTTGTGTTTCAATGTTGAGGTTGTTGTTGAATTTGTTGGTGTTTTTCAATGTTGAGGTTGTTGTTGTTTTTCAATGTAGAACTTGTTGTTGAATTTGTTGTTGTTTTTCAATGTTGAGGTTGTTGGTGTTTTTCAATGTTGAGGTTGTTGTTCAATTTGTTGGTGTTTTTCAATGTTGAGGTTGTTGTTGAATTTGTTGGTGTTTTTCAATGTTGAGGTTGTTAATTGTTTTTCAATGTTGAGGTTGTTTTTGAATTTGTTGGTGTTTTTCAATTTCGAGGTTGTTGGTGAATTTGTTGGTGTTTTTCAATGTTGAAGTTGTTGTTGAATTTGTAGGTGTTTTTCAATGTTGAGGTTGTTGTTGTTTTTCAATGTTGAGGTTGTTGTTGAATTTGTTGGTGTTTTTCAATGTTGAGGTTGTTGTTGTTTTTCAATGCTGAGGTTGTTGTTGAATTTGTTGGTGTTTTTCAATGTTGAGGTTGTTGTTGAATTTGTTGGTGTTTTTCAATGTTGAGGTTGTTGTTGTTTTTCAATGCTGAGGTTGTTGTTGAATTTGTTGGTGTTTTTCAATGTTGAGGTTGTTGGTGTTCTTCAATGTTGAGGTTGTTGTTGAATTTGTTGGTGTTTTTCAATGTTGAGGTTGTTGTTGAATTTGTTGGTGTTTTTCAATGTTGAGGTTGTTGTTGTTTTTCAATGTTGAGGTTGTTGTTGAGTTTGTTGGTGTTTTTCAATGTTGAGGTTGATGTTGAAATTGTTGGTGTTTTTCAATGTTGAGGTTGTTGTTGTTTTTCAATGCTGAGGTTGTTGTTGAATTTGTTGGTGTTTTTCAATGTTGAGGTTGTTGTTGAATCTGTTGGTGTTTTTCAATGTTGAGGTTGTTGTTGTTTTTCAATGTTGAGGTTGTTGTTGAATTTGCTGGTGTTTTTCAATGTCGAGGTTGTTGTTGTTTTTCAATGTTGAGGTTGTTGTTGAATTTTTTGTTGTTTTTCAATGTTGCGGTTGTTGTTGTTTTTCAATGTTGAGGTTGTTGTTGAATTTGATGGTGTTTTTCAGTGTTGAGGTTGTTGTTGAATTTGGTGGTGTTTTTCAATGTTGAGGTTGTTGTTGTTTTTCAATGTTGAGGTTGTTGTTGAATTTGTTGGTGTTTTTCAATGTTGAGTTTGTTGTTGTGTTTCAATGTTGAGGTTGTTGTTGAATTTGTTGGTGTTTTTCAATGTTGAGGTTGTTGTTGTTTTTCAATGTAGAACTTGTTGTTGAATTTGTTGTTGTTTTTCAATGTTGAGGTTGTTGGTGTTTTTCAATGTTGAGGTTGTTGTTGAATTTGTTGGTGTTTTTCAATGTTGAGGTTGTTGTTGAATTTGTTGGTGTTTTTCAATGTTGAGGTTGTTGTTGTTTTTCAATGTTGAGGTTGTTGTTGAATTTGTTGCTGTTATTCAATCTTGAGGTTGTTGCTGTTTTTCAATGTTCAGGTTGTTGTTGAATTTGTTGGTGTTTTTCAATTTCGAGGTTGTTGTTGAATTTGTTGGTGTTTTTCAATGTTGAAGTTGTTGTTGAATTTGCTGGCGTTTTTCAATGCTGAGGTTGTTGTTGTTTTTCAATGTTGAGGTTGTTGTTGAATTTGATGGTGTTTTTCAATTTTGAGGTTGTTGTTGTTTTTCAATGCTGAGGTTGTTGTTGAATTTGTTGTTGTTTTTCATTGTTGAGGTTGTTGTTGAATTTGTTGGTGTTTTTAAATGTTGAGGTTGTTGTTGAATTTGTTGGTGTTTTTCAATGTTGAGGTTGTTGTTGTTTTTCAATGTTGAGGTTGTTGTTGAATTTGTTGGTGTTTTTCAATGTTTAGGTTGTTAATTTTTTTTTCAATGTTGAGGTTGTTGTTGAATTTGTTGATGTTTTTCAATTTCGAGGTTGTTGGTGAATTTGTTGGTGTTTTTCAATGTTGAAGTTGTTGTTGAATTTGTAGGTGTTTTTCAATGTTGATGTTGTTGTTGTTTTTCAATGTTGAGGTTGTTGTTGAATTTGTTGGTATTTTTCAATGTTGAGGTTGTTGTTGTTTTTCAATGCTGAGGTTGTTGTTGAATTTGTTGGTGTTTTTCAATGTTGAGGTTGTTGTTGAATTTGTTGGTGTTTTTCAATGTTGAGGTTGTTGTTGTTTTTCAATGTTGAGGTTGTTGTTGAATTTGTTGGTGTTTTTCAATGTTGAGGTTGTTGTTGTTTTTCAATGTTGAGGTTGTTGTTGAATTTGTTGGTGTTTTTCAATGTTGAGGTTGTTGTTGTTTTTCAATGTTGAGGTTGTTGTTGAATTTGTTGGTGTTTTTCAATGTTGAGGTTGTTGTTGAATTTGTTGGTGTTTTTCAATGTTGAGGTTGTTGTTGTTTTTCAATGTTGAGTTTTGTTGAATTTGTTGGTGTTTTTCAATGTTGAGGTTGTTGTTGTTTCTCAATGTTGAGGTTGTTGTTGAATTTGTTGGTGTTTTTCAATGTTGAGTTTGTTGTTGTTTTTCAATGTTGAGGTTCTTGTTGAATTTGTTATTGTTTTTCAATGTTGAGGTTGTTGTTGTTTTTCAATGTTGAGGTTGTTGTTGAATTTGTTGGTGTTTTTCAATGTTGAGGTTGTTGTTGAATTTGTTGGTGCTTTTCAATGTTGAGGTTGTTGTTATTTTTCAATGTTGAGGTTGTTGAATTTGTTGGTGTTTTTCAATCTTGAGTTTGTTGTTGAATTAGTTGGTGTTTTTCAATTTTGAGGTTGTTGTTGAATTCGTTGGTGTTTTTCAATGTTGAGGTTGTTGTTCTTTTTCAATGTTGAGGTTGTTGTTGAGTTTGTTGGTGTTTTTCAATGTTGAGGTTGTTGTTGAATTTGTTGGTGTTTTTCAATGTTGAGGTTGTTGTTGAATTTGTTGGTGTTTTTCAATTTTGAGGTTGTTGGTGTTTTTCAATGTTGAGGTTGTTGTTGAATTTGATGGTGTTTTTCAATGTCGAGGTTGTTGTTGAATTTGTTGGTGTTTTTCAATGTTGAAGTTGCTGTTGAATTTGTTGGTGTTTTTCAATTTCGAGTTTGTTGTTGAATTTGTTTTTGTTTTTCAATGTTGAAGTTGTTGTTGAATTTGTTGGTGTTTTTCAATTCCGAGGTTGTTGTTGAATTTGTTTTTGTTTTTCAATGTTGAAGTTTTTGTTGAATTTGTTGGTGTTTTTCAATGTTGAGGTTGTTGTTGTTTTTCAATGTTGAGGTTGTTGTTGAATTTGTTGGTGTTTTTCAATGTTGAGGTTGTTGTTGTTTTTCAATGCTGCGGTTGTTGTTGAATTTGTTGGTGTTTTTCAAAGTTGAGGTTGTTGTTGAATTTGTTGGTGTTTTTCAATTTTGAGGTTGTTGGTGTTTTTCAATGTTGAGGTTGTTGTTGAATTTGATGGTGTTTTTCAATGTCGAGGTTGTTGTTGAATTTGTTGGTGTTTTTCAATGTTGAAGTTGTTGTTGAATTTGTTGGTGTTTTTCAATTTCGAGTTTGTTGTTGAATTTGTTGGTGTTTTTCAATGTTGAGGTTGTTGTTGAATTTGTTGGTGTTTTTCCACGTTGAGGTTGTTGTTGTATTTCAATGTTGAGGTTGTTGTTGACTTTGTTGGTGCTTTTCAATGTTGAGGTTGTTGTTGTTTTTAAATGTTGAGGTTGTTGAATTTGTTTGTGTTTTTTCAATTTTGAGGTTGATGGTGTTTTTCAATGTTCAGGTTGTTGTTGAATTTGATGGTGTTTTTCAATGTTGAGGTTGTTGCTGAATTTGTTGGTGTTTTTCAATGTTGAGGTTGTTGTTGAATTTGTTGGTGTTTTTCAATGTTGTGGTTGTTGTTGTTTTTCAATGTTGAGGTTGTTGTTGAGTTTGTTGGTGTTTTTCAATGTTGAGGTTGTTGTTGAATTTGTTGGTGTTTTTCAATGTTGAGGTTGTTGTTGAATTTGTTGGTGTTTTTCAATGTTGAGGTTGTTGTTGTTTTTAAATGTTGGGCTTGTTGTCGAATTTGTTGGTGTTTTTCAATTTTGAGGATGTTGTTGTTTTTCAGTGTTGAGGTTGTTGTTGAATTTGTTGGTGTTTTTCCATGATGAGGTTGTTGTTGTTTTTCAAAGTTGAGGTTGTTGTTGAATTTGTTGGTGTTTTTCAATGTTGAGGTTGTTGTTGAATTTGCTGGTGTTTTTCAATGTCGAGGTTGTTGTTGTTTTTCAATGTTGAGGTTGTTGTTGAATTTTTTGTTGTTTTTCAATGTTGCGGTTGTTGTTGTTTTTCAATGTTGAGGTTGTTGTTGAATTTGATGGTGTTTTTCAGTGTTGAGGTTGTTGTTGAATTTGGTGGTGTTTTTCAATGTTGAGGTTGTTGTTGTTTTTCAATGTTGAGGTTGTTGTTGAATTTGTTGGTGTTTTTCAATGTTGAGTTTGTTGTTGTGTTTCAATGTTGAGGTTGTTGTTGAATTTGTTGGTGTTTTTCAATGTTGAGGTTGTTGTTGTTTTTCAATGTAGAACTTGTTGTTGAATTTGTTGTTGTTTTTCAATGTTGAGGTTGTTGGTGTTTTTCAATGTTGAGGTTGTTGTTGAATTTGTTGGTGTTTTTCAATGTTGAGGTTGTTGTTGAATTTGTTGGTGTTTTTCAATGTTGAGGTTGTTGTTGTTTTTCAATGTTGAGGTTGTTGTTGAATTTGTTGCTGTTATTCAATCTTGAGGTTGTTGCTGTTTTTCAATGTTCAGGTTGTTGTTGAATTTGTTGGTGTTTTTCAATTTCGAGGTTGTTGTTGAATTTGTTGGTGTTTTTCAATGTTGAAGTTGTTGTTGAATTTGCTGGCGTTTTTCAATGCTGAGGTTGTTGTTGTTTTTCAATGTTGAGGTTGTTGTTGAATTTGATGGTGTTTTTCAATTTTGAGGTTGTTGTTGTTTTTCAATGCTGAGGTTGTTGTTGAATTTGTTGTTGTTTTTCATTGTTGAGGTTGTTGTTGAATTTGTTGGTGTTTTTAAATGTTGAGGTTGTTGTTGAATTTGTTGGTGTTTTTCAATGTTGAGGTTGTTGTTGTTTTTCAATGTTGAGGTTGTTGTTGAATTTGTTGGTGTTTTTCAATGTTTAGGTTGTTAATTTTTTTTTCAATGTTGAGGTTGTTGTTGAATTTGTTGATGTTTTTCAATTTCGAGGTTGTTGGTGAATTTGTTGGTGTTTTTCAATGTTGAAGTTGTTGTTGAATTTGTAGGTGTTTTTCAATGTTGATGTTGTTGTTGTTTTTCAATGTTGAGGTTGTTGTTGAATTTGTTGGTATTTTTCAATGTTGAGGTTGTTGTTGTTTTTCAATGCTGAGGTTGTTGTTGAATTTGTTGGTGTTTTTCAATGTTGAGGTTGTTGTTGAATTTGTTGGTGTTTTTCAATGTTGAGGTTGTTGTTGTTTTTCAATGTTGAGGTTGTTGTTGAATTTGTTGGTGTTTTTCAATGTTGAGGTTGTTGTTGTTTTTCAATGTTGAGGTTGTTGTTGAATTTGTTGGTGTTTTTCAATGTTGAGGTTGTTGTTGTTTTTCAATGTTGAGGTTGTTGTTGAATTTGTTGGTGTTTTTCAATGTTGAGGTTGTTGTTGAATTTGTTGGTGTTTTTCAATGTTGAGGTTGTTGTTGTTTTTCAATGTTGAGTTTTGTTGAATTTGTTGGTGTTTTTCAATGTTGAGGTTGTTGTTGTTTCTCAATGTTGAGGTTGTTGTTGAATTTGTTGGTGTTTTTCAATGTTGAGTTTGTTGTTGTTTTTCAATGTTGAGGTTCTTGTTGAATTTGTTATTGTTTTTCAATGTTGAGGTTGTTGTTGTTTTTCAATGTTGAGGTTGTTGTTGAATTTGTTGGTGTTTTTCAATGTTGAGGTTGTTGTTGAATTTGTTGGTGCTTTTCAATGTTGAGGTTGTTGTTATTTTTCAATGTTGAGGTTGTTGAATTTGTTGGTGTTTTTCAATCTTGAGTTTGTTGTTGAATTTGTTGGTGTTTTTCAATTTTGAGGTTGTTGTTGAATTCGTTGGTGTTTTTCAATGTTGAGGTTGTTGTTCTTTTTCAATGTTGAGGTTGTTGTTGAGTTTGTTGGTGTTTTTCAATGTTGAGGTTGTTGTTGAATTTGTTGGTGTTTTTCAATGTTGAGGTTGTTGTTGAATTTGTTGGTGTTTTTCAATTTTGAGGTTGTTGGTGTTTTTCAATGTTGAGGTTGTTGTTGAATTTGATGGTGTTTTTCAATGTCGAGGTTGTTGTTGAATTTGTTGGTGTTTTTCAATGTTGAAGTTGCTGTTGAATTTGTTGGTGTTTTTCAATTTCGAGTTTGTTGTTGAATTTGTTTTTGTTTTTCAATGTTGAAGTTGTTGTTGAATTTGTTGGTGTTTTTCAATTCCGAGGTTGTTGTTGAATTTGTTTTTGTTTTTCAATGTTGAAGTTTTTGTTGAATTTGTTGGTGTTTTTCAATGTTGAGGTTGTTGTTGTTTTTCAATGTTGAGGTTGTTGTTGAATTTGTTGGTGTTTTTCAATGTTGAGGTTGTTGTTGTTTTTCAATGCTGCGGTTGTTGTTGAATTTGTTGGTGTTTTTCAAAGTTGAGGTTGTTGTTGAATTTGTTGGTGTTTTTCAATTTTGAGGTTGTTGGTGTTTTTCAATGTTGAGGTTGTTGTTGAATTTGATGGTGTTTTTCAATGTCGAGGTTGTTGTTGAATTTGTTGGTGTTTTTCAATGTTGAAGTTGTTGTTGAATTTGTTGGTGTTTTTCAATTTCGAGTTTGTTGTTGAATTTGTTGGTGTTTTTCAATGTTGAGGTTGTTGTTGAATTTGTTGGTGTTTTTCCACGTTGAGGTTGTTGTTGTATTTCAATGTTGAGGTTGTTGTTGACTTTGTTGGTGCTTTTCAATGTTGAGGTTGTTGTTGTTTTTAAATGTTGAGGTTGTTGAATTTGTTTGTGTTTTTTCAATTTTGAGGTTGATGGTGTTTTTCAATGTTCAGGTTGTTGTTGAATTTGATGGTGTTTTTCAATGTTGAGGTTGTTGCTGAATTTGTTGGTGTTTTTCAATGTTGAGGTTGTTGTTGAATTTGTTGGTGTTTTTCAATGTTGTGGTTGTTGTTGTTTTTCAATGTTGAGGTTGTTGTTGAGTTTGTTGGTGTTTTTCAATGTTGAGGTTGTTGTTGAATTTGTTGGTGTTTTTCAATGTTGAGGTTGTTGTTGAATTTGTTGGTGTTTTTCAATGTTGAGGTTGTTGTTGTTTTTAAATGTTGGGCTTGTTGTCGAATTTGTTGGTGTTTTTCAATTTTGAGGATGTTGTTGTTTTTCAGTGTTGAGGTTGTTGTTGAATTTGTTGGTGTTTTTCCATGATGAGGTTGTTGTTGTTTTTCAAAGTTGAGGTTGTTGTTGAATTTGTTGGTGTTTTTCAATGTCGGGGTTGTTGTTGAATTTGTTGGTGTTTTTCAATGTTGAGGTTGTTGTTGTTTTTCAATGTTGAGGTTGTTGTTGAGTTTGTTGGTGTTTTTCAATGTTGAGGTTGTTGTTGTTTTTAAATGTTGGGCTTGTTGTCGAATTTGTTGGTGTTTTTCAATTTTGAGGATGTTGTTGTTTTTCAATGTTGAGGTTGTTGTTGAATTTGTTGGTGTTTTTCCATGATGAGGTTGTTGTTGTTTTTCAAAGTTGAGGTTGTTGTTGAATTTGTTGTTGTTTTTCAATGTCGGGGTTGTTGTTGAATTTGTTGGTGTTTTTCAATGTTGAATTTTTTGTTGAATTTGTTGGTGTTTTTCAATGTTGAGGTTGTTGTTTTTCAATGTTGAGGTTGTTGTTGAATTTGTTGGCGTTTTTAAATGTTGAGGTTGTTGTTGAATTTGTTGGTGTTTTCAATGTTGAGGTTTTTGTTGAATTTGTTGGTGTTTTTCAATGTTCAGGTTGTTGTTGAATTTGATGGTGTTTTTCAATGTCGAGATTGTTGCTGAATTTGTTGGTGTTTTTCAATGTTGAGGTTGTTGTTGAATTTGTTGGTGTTTTTCAATGTTGAGATTGTTGTTGTTTTTCAATGTTGAGGTTGTTGTTGAATTTGTTGGTGTTTTTAAATGTTGAGGTTGTTGTTGAATTTGTTGGTGTTTTTCAATGTTGAGGTTGTTGTTGTTTTTCAATGTTGAGGTTGTTGTTGAATTTGTTGGTGTTTTTCAATGTTTAGGTTGTTAATTGTTTTTCAATGTTGAGGTTGTTTTTGAATTTGTTGGTGTTTTTCAATTTCGAGGTTGATGGTGAATTTGTTGGTGTTTTTCAATGTTGAAGTTGTTGTTGAATTTGTAGGTGTTTTTCAATGTTGAGGTTGTTGTTGTTTTTCAATGTTGAGGTTGTTGTTGAATTTGTTGGTGTTTTTCAATGTTGAGGTTGTTGTTGTTTTTCAATGCTGAGGTTGTTGCTGAATTTGTTGGTCTTTTTCAATGTTGAGGTTGTTGTTGAATTTGTTGGTGTTTTTCAATGTTGAGGTTGTTAATTGTTTTTCAATGTTGAGGTTGTTTTTGAATTTGTTGGTGTTTTTCAATTTCGAGGTTGTTGGTGAATTTGTTGGTGTTTTTCAATGTTGAGGTTGTTGTTGTTTTTCAATGTTGAGGTTGTTGTTGAATTTTTTGTTGTTTTTCAATGTTGCGGTTGTTGTTGTTTTTCAATGTTGAGGTTGTTGTTGAATTTGATGGTGTTTTTCAGTGTTGAGGTTGTTGTTGAATTTGGTGGTGTTTTTCAATGTTGAGGTTGTTGTTGTTTTTCAATGTTGAGGTTGTTGTTGAATTTGTTGGTGTTTTTCAATGTTGAGTTTGTTGTTGTGTTTCAATGTTGAGGTTGTTGTTGAATTTGTTGGTGTTTTTCAATGTTGAGGTTGTTGTTGTTTTTCAATGTAGAACTTGTTGTTGAATTTGTTGTTGTTTTTCAATGTTGAGGTTGTTGGTGTTTTTCAATGTTGAGGTTGTTGTTCAATTTGTTGGTGTTTTTCAATGTTGAGGTTGTTGTTGAATTTGTTGGTGTTTTTCAATGTTGAGGTTGTTAATTGTTTTTCAATGTTGAGGTTGTTTTTGAATTTGTTGGTGTTTTTCAATTTCGAGGTTGTTGGTGAATTTGTTGGTGTTTTTCAATGTTGAAGTTGTTGTTGAATTTGTAGGTGTTTTTCAATGTTGAGGTTGTTGTTGTTTTTCAATGTTGAGGTTGTTGTTGAATTTGTTGGTGTTTTTCAATGTTGAGGTTGTTGTTGTTTTTCAATGCTGAGGTTGTTGTTGAATTTGTTGGTGTTTTTCAATGTTGAGGTTGTTGTTGAATTTGTTGGTGTTTTTCAATGTTGAGGTTGTTGTTGTTTTTCAATGCTGAGGTTGTTGTTGAATTTGTTGGTGTTTTTCAATGTTGAGGTTGTTGGTGTTCTTCAATGTTGAGGTTGTTGTTGAATTTGTTGGTGTTTTTCAATGTTGAGGTTGTTGTTGAATTTGTTGGTGTTTTTCAATGTTGAGGTTGTTGTTGTTTTTCAATGTTGAGGTTGTTGTTGAGTTTGTTGGTGTTTTTCAATGTTGAGGTTGATGTTGAAATTGTTGGTGTTTTTCAATGTTGAGGTTGTTGTTGTTTTTCAATGCTGAGGTTGTTGTTGAATTTGTTGGTGTTTTTCAATGTTGAGGTTGTTGTTGAATCTGTTGGTGTTTTTCAATGTTGAGGTTGTTGTTGTTTTTCAATGTTGAGGTTGTTGTTGAATTTGCTGGTGTTTTTCAATGTCGAGGTTGTTGTTGTTTTTCAATGTTGAGGTTGTTGTTGAATTTTTTGTTGTTTTTCAATGTTGCGGTTGTTGTTGTTTTTCAATGTTGAGGTTGTTGTTGAATTTGATGGTGTTTTTCAGTGTTGAGGTTGTTGTTGAATTTGGTGGTGTTTTTCAATGTTGAGGTTGTTGTTGTTTTTCAATGTTGAGGTTGTTGTTGAATTTGTTGGTGTTTTTCAATGTTGAGTTTGTTGTTGTGTTTCAATGTTGAGGTTGTTGTTGAATTTGTTGGTGTTTTTCAATGTTGAGGTTGTTGTTGTTTTTCAATGTAGAACTTGTTGTTGAATTTGTTGTTGTTTTTCAATGTTGAGGTTGTTGGTGTTTTTCAATGTTGAGGTTGTTGTTGAATTTGTTGGTGTTTTTCAATGTTGAGGTTGTTGTTGAATTTGTTGGTGTTTTTCAATGTTGAGGTTGTTGTTGTTTTTCAATGTTGAGGTTGTTGTTGAATTTGTTGCTGTTATTCAATCTTGAGGTTGTTGCTGTTTTTCAATGTTCAGGTTGTTGTTGAATTTGTTGGTGTTTTTCAATTTCGAGGTTGTTGTTGAATTTGTTGGTGTTTTTCAATGTTGAAGTTGTTGTTGAATTTGCTGGCGTTTTTCAATGCTGAGGTTGTTGTTGTTTTTCAATGTTGAGGTTGTTGTTGAATTTGATGGTGTTTTTCAATTTTGAGGTTGTTGTTGTTTTTCAATGCTGAGGTTGTTGTTGAATTTGTTGTTGTTTTTCATTGTTGAGGTTGTTGTTGAATTTGTTGGTGTTTTTAAATGTTGAGGTTGTTGTTGAATTTGTTGGTGTTTTTCAATGTTGAGGTTGTTGTTGTTTTTCAATGTTGAGGTTGTTGTTGAATTTGTTGGTGTTTTTCAATGTTTAGGTTGTTAATTTTTTTTTCAATGTTGAGGTTGTTGTTGAATTTGTTGATGTTTTTCAATTTCGAGGTTGTTGGTGAATTTGTTGGTGTTTTTCAATGTTGAAGTTGTTGTTGAATTTGTAGGTGTTTTTCAATGTTGATGTTGTTGTTGTTTTTCAATGTTGAGGTTGTTGTTGAATTTGTTGGTATTTTTCAATGTTGAGGTTGTTGTTGTTTTTCAATGCTGAGGTTGTTGTTGAATTTGTTGGTGTTTTTCAATGTTGAGGTTGTTGTTGAATTTGTTGGTGTTTTTCAATGTTGAGGTTGTTGTTGTTTTTCAATGTTGAGGTTGTTGTTGAATTTGTTGGTGTTTTTCAATGTTGAGGTTGTTGTTGTTTTTCAATGTTGAGGTTGTTGTTGAATTTGTTGGTGTTTTTCAATGTTGAGGTTGTTGTTGTTTTTCAATGTTGAGGTTGTTGTTGAATTTGTTGGTGTTTTTCAATGTTGAGGTTGTTGTTGAATTTGTTGGTGTTTTTCAATGTTGAGGTTGTTGTTGTTTTTCAATGTTGAGTTTTGTTGAATTTGTTGGTGTTTTTCAATGTTGAGGTTGTTGTTGTTTCTCAATGTTGAGGTTGTTGTTGAATTTGTTGGTGTTTTTCAATGTTGAGTTTGTTGTTGTTTTTCAATGTTGAGGTTCTTGTTGAATTTGTTATTGTTTTTCAATGTTGAGGTTGTTGTTGTTTTTCAATGTTGAGGTTGTTGTTGAATTTGTTGGTGTTTTTCAATGTTGAGGTTGTTGTTGAATTTGTTGGTGCTTTTCAATGTTGAGGTTGTTGTTATTTTTCAATGTTGAGGTTGTTGAATTTGTTGGTGTTTTTCAATCTTGAGTTTGTTGTTGAATTTGTTGGTGTTTTTCAATTTTGAGGTTGTTGTTGAATTTGTTGGTGTTTTTCAATGTTGAGGTTGTTGTTCTTTTTCAATGTTGAGGTTGTTGTTGAGTTTGTTGGTGTTTTTCAATGTTGAGGTTGTTGTTGAATTTGTTGGTGTTTTTCAATGTTGAGGTTGTTGTTGAATTTGTTGGTGTTTTTCAATTTTGAGGTTGTTGGTGTTTTTCAATGTTGAGGTTGTTGTTGAATTTGATGGTGTTTTTCAATGTCGAGGTTGTTGTTGAATTTGTTGGTGTTTTTCAATGTTGAAGTTGCTGTTGAATTTGTTGGTGTTTTTCAATTTCGAGTTTGTTGTTGAATTTGTTTTTGTTTTTCAATGTTGAAGTTGTTGTTGAATTTGTTGGTGTTTTTCAATTCCGAGGTTGTTGTTGAATTTGTTTTTGTTTTTCAATGTTGAAGTTTTTGTTGAATTTGTTGGTGTTTTTCAATGTTGAGGTTGTTGTTGTTTTTCAATGTTGAGGTTGTTGTTGAATTTGTTGGTGTTTTTCAATGTTGAGGTTGTTGTTGTTTTTCAATGCTGCGGTTGTTGTTGAATTTGTTGGTGTTTTTCAAAGTTGAGGTTGTTGTTGAATTTGTTGGTGTTTTTCAATGTTGAGGTTGTTGTTGTTTTTCAATGTTGAGGTTGTTGTTGAATTTTTTGTTGTTTTTCAATGTTGCGGTTGTTGTTGTTTTTCAATGTTGAGGTTGTTGTTGAATTTGATGGTGTTTTTCAATGTTGAGGTTGTTGTTGAATTTGTTGGTGTTTTTCAATGTTGAGGTTGTTGTTGTTTTTCAATGTTGAGGTTGTTGTTGAGTTTGTTGGTGTTTTTCAATGTTGAGGTTGATTTTGAAATTGTTGGTGTTTTTCAATGTTGAGGTTGTTGTTGTTTTTCAATGCTGAGGTTGTTGTTGAATTTGTTGGTGTTTTTCAATGTTGAGGTTGTTGTTGAATCTGTTGGTGTTTTTCAATGTTGAGGTTGTTGTTGTTTTTCAATGTTGAGGTTGTTGTTGAATTTGCTGGTGTTTTTCAATGTCGAGGTTGTTGTTGTTTTTCAATGTTGAGGTTGTTGTTGAATTTTTTGTTGTTTTTCAATGTTGCGGTTGTTGTTGTTTTTCAATGTTGAGGTTGTTGTTGAATTTGATGGTGTTTTTCAGTGTTGAGGTTGTTGTTGAATTTGGTGGTGTTTTTCAATGTTGAGGTTGTTGTTGTTTTTCAATGTTGAGGTTGTTGTTGAATTTGTTGGTGTTTTTCAATGTTGAGTTTGTTGTTGTGTTTCAATGTTGAGGTTGTTGTTGAATTTGTTGGTGTTTTTCAATGTTGAGGTTGTTGTTGTTTTTCAATGTAGAACTTGTTGTTGAATTTGTTGTTGTTTTTCAATGTTGAGGTTGTTGGTGTTTTTCAATGTTGAGGTTGTTGTTGAATTTGTTGGTGTTTTTCAATGTTGAGGTTGTTGTTGAATTTGTTGGTGTTTTTCAATGTTGAGGTTGTTGTTGTTTTTCAATGTTGAGGTTGTTGTTGAATTTGTTGCTGTTATTCAATCTTGAGGTTGTTGCTGTTTTTCAATGTTCAGGTTGTTGTTGAATTTGTTGGTGTTTTTCAATTTCGAGGTTGTTGTTGAATTTGTTGGTGTTTTTCAATGTTGAAGTTGTTGTTGAATTTGCTGGCGTTTTTCAATGCTGAGGTTGTTGTTGTTTTTCAATGTTGAGGTTGTTGTTGAATTTGATGGTGTTTTTCAATTTTGAGGTTGTTGTTGTTTTTCAATGCTGAGGTTGTTGTTGAATTTGTTGTTGTTTTTCATTGTTGAGGTTGTTGTTGAATTTGTTGGTGTTTTTAAATGTTGAGGTTGTTGTTGAATTTGTTGGTGTTTTTCAATGTTGAGGTTGTTGTTGTTTTTCAATGTTGAGGTTGTTGTTGAATTTGTTGGTGTTTTTCAATGTTTAGGTTGTTAATTTTTTTTTCAATGTTGAGGTTGTTGTTGAATTTGTTGATGTTTTTCAATTTCGAGGTTGTTGGTGAATTTGTTGGTGTTTTTCAATGTTGAAGTTGTTGTTGAATTTGTAGGTGTTTTTCAATGTTGATGTTGTTGTTGTTTTTCAATGTTGAGGTTGTTGTTGAATTTGTTGGTATTTTTCAATGTTGAGGTTGTTGTTGTTTTTCAATGCTGAGGTTGTTGTTGAATTTGTTGGTGTTTTTCAATGTTGAGGTTGTTGTTGAATTTGTTGGTGTTTTTCAATGTTGAGGTTGTTGTTGTTTTTCAATGTTGAGGTTGTTGTTGAATTTGTTGGTGTTTTTCAATGTTGAGGTTGTTGTTGTTTTTCAATGTTGAGGTTGTTGTTGAATTTGTTGGTGTTTTTCAATGTTGAGGTTGTTGTTGTTTTTCAATGTTGAGGTTGTTGTTGAATTTGTTGGTGTTTTTCAATGTTGAGGTTGTTGTTGAATTTGTTGGTGTTTTTCAATGTTGAGGTTGTTGTTGTTTTTCAATGTTGAGTTTTGTTGAATTTGTTGGTGTTTTTCAATGTTGAGGTTGTTGTTGTTTCTCAATGTTGAGGTTGTTGTTGAATTTGTTGGTGTTTTTCAATGTTGAGTTTGTTGTTGTTTTTCAATGTTGAGGTTCTTGTTGAATTTGTTATTGTTTTTCAATGTTGAGGTTGTTGTTGTTTTTCAATGTTGAGGTTGTTGTTGAATTTGTTGGTGTTTTTCAATGTTGAGGTTGTTGTTGAATTTGTTGGTGCTTTTCAATGTTGAGGTTGTTGTTATTTTTCAATGTTGAGGTTGTTGAATTTGTTGGTGTTTTTCAATCTTGAGTTTGTTGTTGAATTTGTTGGTGTTTTTCAATTTTGAGGTTGTTGTTGAATTCGTTGGTGTTTTTCAATGCTGAGGTTGTTGTTCTTTTTCAATGTTGAGGTTGTTGTTGAGTTTGTTGGTGTTTTTCAATGTTGAGGTTGTTGTTGAATTTGTTGGTGTTTTTCAATGTTGAGGTTGTTGTTGAATTTGTTGGTGTTTTTCAATTTTGAGGTTGTTGGTGTTTTTCAATGTTGAGGTTGTTGTTGAATTTGATGGTGTTTTTCAATGTCGAGGTTGTTGTTGAATTTGTTGGTGTTTTTCAATGTTGAAGTTGCTGTTGAATTTGTTGGTGTTTTTCAATTTCGAGTTTGTTGTTGAATTTGTTTTTGTTTTTCAATGTTGAAGTTGTTGTTGAATTTGTTGGTGTTTTTCAATTCCGAGGTTGTTGTTGAATTTGTTTTTGTTTTTCAATGTTGAAGTTTTTGTTGAATTTGTTGGTGTTTTTCAATGTTGAGGTTGTTGTTGTTTTTCAATGTTGAGGTTGTTGTTGAATTTGTTGGTGTTTTTCAATGTTGAGGTTGTTGTTGTTTTTCAATGCTGCGGTTGTTGTTGAATTTGTTGGTGTTTTTCAAAGTTGAGGTTGTTGTTGAATTTGTTGGTGTTTTTCAATGTTGAGGTTGTTGTTGTTTTTCAATGTTGAGGTTGTTGTTGAATTTTTTGTTGTTTTTCAATGTTGCGGTTGTTGTTGTTTTTCAATGTTGAGGTTGTTGTTGAATTTGATGGTGTTTTTCAGTGTTGAGGTTGTTGTTGAATTTGGTGGTGTTTTTCACTGTTGAGGTTGTTGTTGTTTTTCAATGTTGAGGTTGTTGTTGAATTTGTTGGTGTTTTTCAATGTTGAGTTTGTTGTTGTGTTTCAATGTTGAGGTTGTTGTTGAATTTGTTCGTGTTTTTCAATGTTGAGGTTGTTGTTGTTTTTCAATGTACAGCTTGTTGTTGAAGTTGTTGTTGTTTTTCAATGTTGAGGTTGTTGGTGTTTTTCAATGTTGAGGTTGTTGTTGAATTTGTTGGTGTTTTTCAATGTTGAGGTTGTTGTTGAATTTGTTGGTGTTTTTCAATGTTGAGGTTGTTGTTGTTTTTCAATGTTGAGGTTGTTGTTGAGTTTGTTGGTGTTTTTCAATGTTGAGGTTGATGTTGAATTTGTTGGTGTTTTTCAATGTTGAGGTTGTTGTTGTTTTTCAATGTTGAGGTTGTTGTTGAATTTGTTGGTGTTTTTCAATTTTGAGGTTGTTGTTTTTCAATGTTGAGGTTGTTGAATTTGTTGGTGTTTTTCAATCTTGAGTTTGTTGTTGAATTTGTTGGTGTTTTTCAATGTTGAGGTTGTTGTTGAATTTGTTGGTGTTTTTCCATGTTGAGGTTGTTGTTGTATTTCAATGTTGAGGTGGTTGTTGAGTTTGTTGGTGTTTTTCAATGTTGAGGTTGTTGTTGTTTTTAAATGTTGAGGTTGTTGTTGAATTTGTTGGTGTTTTATCAATTTTGAGGTTGTTGGTGTTTTTCAATGTTCAGGTTGTTGTTGAATTTGATGGTGTTTTTCAATGTTGAGGTTGTTGTTGAATTTGTTGGTGTTTTTCAATGTTGAGGTTGTTGTTGAATTTGTTGGTGTTTTTCAATGTTGAGGTTGTTGTTGTTTTTCAATGTTGAGGTTGTTGTTGAATTTGTTGGTGTTTTTCAATGTTGAGGTTGTTGTTGAATTTGTTGGTGTTTTTCAATGTTGAGGTTGTTGTTGAATTTGTTGGTGTTTTTCAATGTTGAGGTTGTTGTTGTTTTTAAATGTTGGGCTTGTTGTCGAATTTGTTGGTGTTGTTCAATTTTGAGGATGTTGTTGTTTTTCAATGTTGAGGTTGTTGTTGAATTTGTTGCTGTTTTTCCATGATGAGGTTGTTGTTGTTTTTCAAAGTTGAGGTTGTTGTTGAATTTGTTGGTGTTTTTCAATGTCGGGGTTGTTGTTGAATTTGTTGGTGTTTTTCAATGTTGAGGTTGTTGTTGTTTTTCAATGTTGAGGTTGTTGTTGAGTTTGTTGGTGTTTTTCAATGTTGAGGTTGTTGTTGAATTTGTTGGTGTTTTTCAATGTTGAGGTTGTTGTTGAATTTGTTGGTGTTTTTCAATGTTGAGGTTCTTGTTGTTTTTAAATGTTGGGCTTGTTGTCGAATTTGTTGGTGTTTTTCAATTTTGAGGATGTTGTTGTTTTACAATGTTGAGGTTGTTGTTGAATTTGTTGGTGTTTTTCCATGATGAGGTTGTTGTTGTTTTTCAAAGTTGAGGTTGTTGTTGAATTTGTTGTTGTTTTTCAATGTCGGGGTTGTTGTTGAATTTGTTGGTGTTTTTCAATGTTGAGGTTGTTGTTGTTCTTCAATGTTGAGGTTGTTGTTGAATTTGTTGGTTTTATTCAATGTTGAGGTTGTTGTTGTTTTTCAATGTTGATTTTGATGTTGAATTTGTTGGTGTTTTTCAATTTCGAGGTTGTTGTTGAATTTGTTGGTGTTTTTCAATTTTGAAGTTGTTGTTGAATTTGCTGGCGTTTTTCAATGCTGAGGTTGTTGTTGTTTTTCAATGTTGAGGTTGTTGTTGAATTTGTTGGTGTTTTTCAATTTTGAGGTTGTTGTTGTTTTTCAATGCTGAGGTTGTTGTTGAATTTGTTGTTGTTTTTCAATGTTGAGGTTGTTGTTGAATTTGTTGGTGTTTTTCAATGTTGAGGTTGTTGTTGTTTTTCAATGTTGAGGTTGTTGTTGAATTTGTTGGTGTTTTTCAATGTTGAGGTTGTTGTTGTTTTTCAATGTTGAGGTTGTTGTTGAATTTGTTGGTGTTTTTCAATGTTGAGGTTGTTGTTGAATTTGTTGGTGTTTTTCAATGTTGAGGTTGTTGTTGTTTTTCAATGTTGAGTTTTGTTGAATTTGTTGGTGTTTTTCAATGTTGAGGTTGTTGTTGTTTCTCAATGTTGAGGTTGTTGTTGAATTTGTTGGTGTTTTTCAATGTTGAGTTTGTTGTTGTTTTTCAATGTTGAGGTTCTTGTTGAATTTGTTATTGTTTTTCAATGTTGAGGTTGTTGGTGTTCTTCAATGTTGAGGTTGTTGTTGAATTTGTTGGTGTTTTTCAATGTTGAGGTTGTTGTTGAATTTGTTGGTGTTTTTCAATGTTGAGGTTGTTGTTGTTTTTCAATGTTGAGGTTGTTGTTGAGTTTGTTGGTGTTTTTCAATGTTGAGGTTGATGTTGAAATTGTTGGTGTTTTTCAATGTTGAGGTTGTTGTTGTTTTTCAATGCTGAGGTTGTTGTTGAATTTGTTGGTGTTTTTCAATGTTGAGGTTGTTGTTGAATCTGTTGGTGTTTTTCAATGTTGAGGTTGTTGTTGTTTTTCAATGTTGAGGTTGTTGTTGAATTTGCTGGTGTTTTTCAATGTCGAGGTTGTTGTTGTTTTTCAATGTTGAGGTTGTTGTTGAATTTTTTGTTGTTTTTCAATGTTGCGGTTGTTGTTGTTTTTCAATGTTGAGGTTGTTGTTGAATTGATGGTGTTTTTCAGTGTTGAGGTTGTTGTTGAATTTGGTGGTGTTTTTCAATGTTGAGGTTGTTGTTGTTTTTCAATGTTGAGGTTGTTGTTGAATTTGTTGGTGTTTTTCAATGTTGAGTTTGTTGTTGTGTTTCAATGTTGAGGTTGTTGTTGAATTTGTTGGTGTTTTTCAATGTTGAGGTTGTTGTTGTTTTTCAATGTAGAACTTGTTGTTGAATTTGTTGTTGTTTTTCAATGTTGAGGTTGTTGGTGTTTTTCAATGTTGAGGTTGTTGTTGAATTTGTTGGTGTTTTTCAATGTTGAGGTTGTTGTTGAATTTGTTGGTGTTTTTCAATGTTGAGGTTGTTGTTGTTTTTCAATGTTGAGGTTGTTGTTGAATTTGTTGCTGTTATTCAATCTTGAGGTTGTTGCTGTTTTTCAATGTTCAGGTTGTTGTTGAATTTGTTGGTGTTTTTCAATTTCGAGGTTGTTGTTGAATTTGCTGGCGTTTTTCAATGCTGAGGTTGTTGTTGTTTTTCAATGTTGAGGTTGTTGTTGAATTTGATGGTGTTTTTCAATTTTGAGGTTGTTGTTGTTTTTCAATGCTGAGGTTGTTGTTGAATTTGTTGTTGTTTTTCATTGTTGAGGTTGTTGTTGAATTTGTTGGTGTTTTTAAATGTTGAGGTTGTTGTTGAATTTGTTGGTGTTTTTCAATGTTGAGGTTGTTGTTGTTTTTCAATGTTGAGGTTGTTGTTGAATTTGTTGGTGTTTTTCAATGTTTAGGTTGTTAATTTTTTTTTCAATGTTGAGGTTGTTGTTGAATTTGTTGATGTTTTTCAATTTCGAGGTTGTTGGTGAATTTGTTGGTGTTTTTCAATGTTGAAGTTGTTGTTGAATTTGTAGGTGTTTTTCAATGTTGATGTTGTTGTTGTTTTTCAATGTTGAGGTTGTTGTTGAATTTGTTGGTATTTTTCAATGTTGAGGTTGTTGTTGTTTTTCAATGCTGAGGTTGTTGTTGAATTTGTTGGTGTTTTTCAATGTTGAGGTTGTTGTTGAATTTGTTGGTGTTTTTCAATGTTGAGGTTGTTGTTGTTTTTCAATGTTGAGGTTGTTGTTGAATTTGTTGGTGTTTTTCAATGTTGAGGTTGTTGTTGTTCTTCAATGTTGAGGTTGTTGTTGAATTTGTTGGTTTTATTCAATGTTGAGGTTGTTGTTGTTTTTCAATGTTGATTTTGATGTTGAATTTGTTGGTGTTTTTCAATTTCGAGGTTGTTGTTGAATTTGTTGGTGTTTTTCAATTTTGAAGTTGTTGTTGAATTTGCTGGCGTTTTTCAATGCTGAGGTTGTTGTTGTTTTTCAATGTTGAGGTTGTTGTTGAATTTGTTGGTGTTTTTCAATTTTGAGGTTGTTGTTGTTTTTCAATGCTGAGGTTGTTGTTGAATTTGTTGTTGTTTTTCAATGTTGAGGTTGTTGTTGAATTTGTTGGTGTTTTTCAATGTTGAGGTTGTGTTGTTTTTCAATGTTGAGGTTGTTGTTGAATTTGTTGGTGTTTTTCAATGTTGAGGTTGTTGTTGTTTTTCAATGTTGAGGTTGTTGTTGAATTTGTTGGTGTTTTTCAATGTTGAGGTTGTTGTTGAATTTGTTGGTGTTTTTCAATGTTGAGGTTGTTGTTGTTTTTCAATGTTGAGTTTTGTTGAATTTGTTGGTGTTTTTCAATGTTGAGGTTGTTGTTGTTTCTCAATGTTGAGGTTGTTGTTGAATTTGTTGGTGTTTTTCAATGTTGAGTTTGTTGTTGTTTTTCAATGTTGAGGTTCTTGTTGAATTTGTTATTGTTTTTCAATGTTGAGGTTGTTGTTGTTTTTCAATGTTGAGGTTGTTGTTGAATTTGTTGGTGTTTTTCAATGTTGAGGTTGTTGTTGAATTTGTTGGTGCTTTTCAATGTTGAGGTTGTTGTTATTTTTCAATGTTGAGGTTGTTGAATTTGTTGGTGTTTTTCAATCTTGAGTTTGTTGTTGAATTTGTTGGTGTTTTTCAATTTTGAGGTTGTTGTTGAATTCGTTGGTGTTTTTCAATGTTGAGGTTGTTGTTCTTTTTCAATGTTGAGGTTGTTGTTGAGTTTGTTGGTGTTTTTCAATGTTGAGGTTGTTGTTGAATTTGTTGGTGTTTTTCAATGTTGAGGTTGTTGTTGAATTTGTTGGTGTTTTTCAATTTGAGGTTGTTGGTGTTTTTCAATGTTGAGGTTGTTGTTGAATTTGATGGTGTTTTTCAATGTCGAGGTTGTTGTTGAATTTGTTGGTGTTTTTCAATGTTGAAGTTGCTGTTGAATTTGTTGGTGTTTTTCAATTTCGAGTTTGTTGTTGAATTTGTTTTTGTTTTTCAATGTTGAAGTTGTTGTTGAATTTGTTGGTGTTTTTCAATTCCGAGGTTGTTGTTGAATTTGTTTTTGTTTTTCAATGTTGAAGTTTTTGTTGAATTTGTTGGTGTTTTTCAATGTTGAGGTTGTTGTTGTTTTTCAATGTTGAGGTTGTTGTTGAATTTGTTGGTGTTTTTCAATGTTGAGGTTGTTGTTGTTTTTCAATGCTGCGGTTGTTGTTGAATTTGTTGGTGTTTTTCAATGTTGAGGTTGTTGTTGTTTTTCAATGTTGAGGTTGTTGTTGAATTTTTTGTTGTTTTTCAATGTTGCGGTTGTTGTTGTTTTTCAATGTTGAGGTTGTTGTTGAATTTGATGGTGTTTTTCAGTGTTGAGGTTGTTGTTGAATTTGGTGGTGTTTTTCACTGTTGAGGTTGTTGTTGTTTTTCAATGTTGAGGTTGTTGTTGAATTTGTTGGTGTTTTTCAATGTTGAGTTTGTTGTTGTGTTTCAATGTTGAGGTTGTTGTTGAATTTGTTCGTGTTTTTCAATGTTGAGGTTGTTGTTGTTTTTCAATGTACAGCTTGTTGTTGAAGTTGTTGTTGTTTTTCAATGTTGAGGTTGTTGGTGTTTTTCAATGTTGAGGTTGTTGTTGAATTTGTTGGTGTTTTTCAATGTTGAGGTTGTTGTTGAATTTGTTGGTGTTTTTCAATGTTGAGGTTGTTGTTGTTTTTCAATGTTGAGGTTGTTGTTGAGTTTGTTGGTGTTTTTCAATGTTGAGGTTGATGTTGAATTTGTTGGTGTTTTTCAATGTTGAGGTTGTTGTTGTTTTTCAATGTTGAGGTTGTTGTTGAATTTGTTGGTGTTTTTCAATTTTGAGGTTGTTGTTTTTCAATGTTGAGGTTGTTGAATTTGTTGGTGTTTTTCAATCTTGAG
Organism: Isurus oxyrinchus; assembly: GCA_026770705.1. Lineage (NCBI taxonomy): Eukaryota > Metazoa > Chordata > Chondrichthyes > Lamniformes > Lamnidae > Isurus > Isurus oxyrinchus. The sequence goes on from JANJGN010001440.1 coordinate 61,093, forward strand.
TTTGTTGTTGAATTTGTTGGTGTTTTTCAATGTTGAGGTTGTTGTTGAATTTGTTGGTGTTTTTCCATGTTGAGGTTGTTGTTGTATTTCAATGTTGAGGTGGTTGTTGAGTTTGTTGGTGTTTTTCAATGTTGAGGTTGTTGTTGTTTTTAAATGTTGAGGTTGTTGTTGAATTTGTTGGTGTTTTATCAATTTTGAGGTTGTTGGTGTTTTTCAATGTTCAGGTTGTTGTTGAATTTGATGGTGTTTTTCAATGTTGAGGTTGTTGTTGAATTTGTTGGTGTTTTTCAATGTTGAGGTTGTTGTTGAATTTGTTGGTGTTTTTCAATGTTGAGGTTGTTGTTGTTTTTCAATGTTGAGGTTGTTGTTGAATTTGTTGGTGTTTTTCAATGTTGAGGTTGTTGTTGAATTTGTTGGTGTTTTTCAATGTTGAGGTTGTTGTTGAATTTGTTGGTGTTTTTCAATGTTGAGGTTGTTGTTGTTTTTAAATGTTGGGCTTGTTGTCGAATTTGTTGGTGTTGTTCAATTTTGAGGATGTTGTTGTTTTTCAATGTTGAGGTTGTTGTTGAATTTGTTGCTGTTTTTCCATGATGAGGTTGTTGTTGTTTTTCAAAGTTGAGGTTGTTGTTGAATTTGTTGGTGTTTTTCAATGTCGGGGTTGTTGTTGAATTTGTTGGTGTTTTTCAATGTTGAGGTTGTTGTTGTTTTTCAATGTTGAGGTTGTTGTTGAGTTTGTTGGTGTTTTTCAATGTTGAGGTTGTTGTTGAATTTGTTGGTGTTTTTCAATGTTGAGGTTGTTGTTGAATTTGTTGGTGTTTTTCAATGTTGAGGTTCTTGTTGTTTTTAAATGTTGGGCTTGTTGTCGAATTTGTTGGTGTTTTTCAATTTTGAGGATGTTGTTGTTTTACAATGTTGAGGTTGTTGTTGAATTTGTTGGTGTTTTTCCATGATGAGGTTGTTGTTGTTTTTCAAAGTTGAGGTTGTTGTTGAATTTGTTGTTGTTTTTCAATGTCGGGGTTGTTGTTGAATTTGTTGGTGTTTTTCAATGTTGAGGTTGTTGTTGTTCTTCAATGTTGAGGTTGTTGTTGAATTTGTTGGTTTTATTCAATGTTGAGGTTGTTGTTGTTTTTCAATGTTGATTTTGATGTTGAATTTGTTGGTGTTTTTCAATTTCGAGGTTGTTGTTGAATTTGTTGGTGTTTTTCAATTTTGAAGTTGTTGTTGAATTTGCTGGCGTTTTTCAATGCTGAGGTTGTTGTTGTTTTTCAATGTTGAGGTTGTTGTTGAATTTGTTGGTGTTTTTCAATTTTGAGGTTGTTGTTGTTTTTCAATGCTGAGGTTGTTGTTGAATTTGTTGTTGTTTTTCAATGTTGAGGTTGTTGTTGAATTTGTTGGTGTTTTTCAATGTTGAGGTTGTTGTTGTTTTTCAATGTTGAGGTTGTTGTTGAATTTGTTGGTGTTTTTCAATGTTGAGGTTGTTGTTGTTTTTCAATGTTGAGGTTGTTGTTGAATTTGTTGGTGTTTTTCAATGTTGAGGTTGTTGTTGAATTTGTTGGTGTTTTTCAATGTTGAGGTTGTTGTTGTTTTTCAATGTTGAGTTTTGTTGAATTTGTTGGTGTTTTTCAATGTTGAGGTTGTTGTTGTTTCTCAATGTTGAGGTTGTTGTTGAATTTGTTGGTGTTTTTCAATGTTGAGTTTGTTGTTGTTTTTCAATGTTGAGGTTCTTGTTGAATTTGTTATTGTTTTTCAATGTTGAGGTTGTTGTTGTTTTTCAATGTTGAGGTTGTTGTTGAATTTGTTGGTGTTTTTCAATGTTGAGGTTGTTGTTGAATTTGTTGGTGCTTTTCAATGTTGAGGTTGTTGTTCTTTTTCAATGTTGAGGTTGTTGAATTTGTTGGTGTTTTTCAATCTTGAGTTTGTTGTTGAATTTGTTGGTGTTTTTCAATTTTGAGGTTGTTGTTGAATTCGTTGGTGTTTTTCAATGTTGAGGTTGTTGTTCTTTTTCAATGTTGAGGTTGTTGTTGAGTTTGTTGGTGTTTTTCAATGTTGAGGTTGTTGTTGAATTTGTTGGTGTTTTTCAATGTTGAGGTTGTTGTTGAATTTGTTGGTGTTTTTCAATTTTGAGGTTGTTGGTGTTTTTCAATGTTGAGGTTGTTGTTGAATTTGATGGTGTTTTTCAATGTCGAGGTTGTTGTTGAATTTGTTGGTGTTTTTCAATGTTGAAGTTGCTGTTGAATTTGTTGGTGTTTTTCAATTTCGAGTTTGTTGTTGAATTTGTTTTTGTTTTTCAATGTTGAAGTTGTTGTTGAATTTGTTGGTGTTTTTCAATTCCGAGGTTGTTGTTGAATTTGTTTTTGTTTTTCAATGTTGAAGTTTTTGTTGAATTTGTTGGTGTTTTTCAATGTTGAGGTTGTTGTTGTTTTTCAATGTTGAGGTTGTTGTTGAATTTGTTGGTGTTTTTCAATGTTGAGGTTGTTGTTGTTTTTCAATGCTGCGGTTGTTGTTGAATTTGTTGGTGTTTTTCAAAGTTGAGGTTGTTGTTGAATTTGTTGGTGTTTTTCAATGTTGAGGTTGTTGTTGTTTTTCAATGTTGAGGTTGTTGTTGAATTTTTTGTTGTTTTTCAATGTTGCGGTTGTTGTTGTTTTTCAATGTTGAGGTTGTTGTTGAATTTGATGGTGTTTTTCAGTGTTGAGGTTGTTGTTGAATTTGGTGGTGTTTTTCACTGTTGAGGTTGTTGTTGTTTTTCAATGTTGAGGTTGTTGTTGAATTTGTTGGTGTTTTTCAATGTTTAGTTTGTTGTTGTGTTTCAATGTTGAGGTTGTTGTTGAATTTGTTCGTGTTTTTCAATGTTGAGGTTGTTGTTGTTTTTCAATGTAGAGCTTGTTGTTGAAGTTGTTGTTGTTTTTCAATGTTGAGGTTGTTGGTGTTTTTCAATGTTGAGGTTGTTGTTGAATTTGTTGGTGTTTTTCAATGTTGAGGTTGTTGTTGAATTTGTTGGTGTTTTTCAATGTTGAGGTTGTTGTTGTTTTTCAATGTTGAGGTTGTTGTTGAGTTTGTTGGTGTTTTTCAATGTTGAGGTTGATGTTGAATTTGTTGGTGTTTTTCAATGTTGAGGTTGTTGTTGTTTTTCAATGTTGAGGTTGTTGTTGAATTTGTTGGTGTTTTTCAATTTTGAGGTTGTTGTTGTTTTTCAATGTTGAGGTTGTTGAATTTGTTGGTGTTTTTCAATCTTGAGTTTGTTGTTGAATTTGTTGGTGTTTTTCAATGTTGAGGTTGTTGTTGAATTTGTTGGTGTTTTTCCATGTTGAGGTTGTTGTTGTATTTCAATGTTGAGGTTGTTGTTGAGTTTGTTGGTGTTTTTCAATGTTGAGGTTGTTGTTGTTCTTAAATGTTGAGGTTGTTGTTGAATTTGTTGGTGTTTTATCAATTTTGAGGTTGTTGGTGTTTTTCAATGTTCAGGTTGTTGTTGAATTTGATGGTGTTTTTCAATGTTGAGGTTGTTGTTGAATTTGTTGGTGTTTTTCAATGTTGAGGTTGTTGTTGAATTTGTTGGTGTTTTTCAATGTTGAGGTTGTTGTTGTTTTTCAATGTTGAGGTTGTTGTTGAGTTTGTTGGTGTTTTTCAATGTTGAGGTTGTTGTTGAATTTGTTGGTGTTTTTCAATGTTGAGGTTGTTGTTGAATTTGTTGGTGTTTTTCAATGTTGAGGTTGTTGTTGTTTTTAAATGTTGGGCTTGTTGTCGAATTTGTTGGTGTTTTTCAATTTTGAGGATGTTGTTGTTTTTCAATGTTGAGGTTGTTGTTGAATTTGTTGCTGTTTTTCCATGATGAGTTTGTTGTTGTTTTTCAAAGTTGAGGTTGTTGTTGAATTTGTTGGTGTTTTTCAATGTCGGGGTTGTTGTTGAATTTGTTGGTGTTTTTCAATGTTGAGGTTGTTGTTGTTTTTCAATGTTGAGGTTGTTGTTGAGTTTGTTGGTGTTTTTCAATGTTGAGGTTGTTGTTGAATTTGTTGGTGTTTTTCAATGTTGAGGTTGTTGTTGAATTTGTTGGTGTTTTTCAATGTTGAGGTTGTTGTTGTTTTTAAATGTTGGGCTTGTTGTCGAATTTGTTGGTGTTTTTCAATTTTGAGGATGTTGTTGTTTTACAATGTTGAGGTTGTTGTTGAATTTGTTGGTGTTTTTCCATGATGAGGTTGTTGTTGTTTTTCAAAGTTGAGGTTGTTGTTGAATTTGTTGTTGTTTTTCAATGTCGGGGTTGTTGTTGAATTTGTTGGTGTTTTTCAATGTTGAATTTTTTGTTGAATTTGTTGGTGTTTTTCAATGTTGAGGTTGTTGTTTTTCAATGTTGAGGTTGTTGTTGAATTTGTTGGCGTTTTTAAATGTTGAGGTTGTTGTTGAATTTGTTGGTGTTTTCAATGTTGAGGTTTTTGTTGAATTTGTTGGTGTTTTTCAATGTTCAGGTTGTTGTTGAATTTGATGGTGTTTTTCAATGTCGAGATTGTTGCCTAATTTGTTGGTGTTTTTCAATGTTGAAGTTGTTGTTGAATTTGTTGGTGTTTTTCAATGTTGAGTTTGTTGTTGTGTTTCAATGTTGAGGTTGTTGTTGAATTTGTTCGTGTTTTTCAATGTTGAGGTTGTTGTTGTTTTTCAATGTAGAGCTTGTTGTTGAAGTTGTTGTTGTTTTTCAATGTTGAGGTTGTTGGTGTTTTTCAATGTTGAGGTTGTTGTTGAATTTGTTGGTGTTTTTTCAATGTTGAGGTTGTTGTTGAATTTGTTGGTGTTTTTCAATGTTGAGGTTGTTGTTGTTTTTCAATGTTGAGGTTGTTGTTGAGTTTGTTGGTGTTTTTCAATGTTGAGGTTGATGTTGAATTTGTTGGTGTTTTTCAATGTTGAGGTTGTTGTTGTTTTTCAATGTTGAGGTTGTTGTTGAATTTGTTGGTGTTTTTCAATTTTGAGGTTGTTGTTGTTTTTCAATGTTGAGGTTGTTGAATTTGTTGGTGTTTTTCAATCTTGAGTTTGTTGTTGAATTTGTTGGTGTTTTTCAATGTTGAGGTTGTTGTTGAATTTGTTGGTGTTTTTCCATGTTGAGGTTGTTGTTGTATTTCAATGTTGAGGTTGTTGTTGAGTTTGTTGGTGTTTTTCAATGTTGAGGTTGTTGTTGTTTTTAAATGTTGAGGTTGTTGTTGAATTTGTTGGTGTTTTATCAATTTTGAGGTTGTTGGTGTTTTTCAATGTTCAGGTTGTTGTTGAATTTGATGGTGTTTTTCAATGTTGAGGTTGTTGTTGAATTTGTTGGTGTTTTTCAATGTTGAGGTTGTTGTTGAATTTGTTGGTGTTTTTCAATGTTGAGGTTGTTGTTGTTTTTCAATGTTGAGGTTGTTGTTGAGTTTGTTGGTGTTTTTCAATGTTGAGGTTGTTGTTGAATTTGTTGGTGTTTTTCAATGTTGAGGTTGTTGTTGAATTTGTTGGTGTTTTTCAATGTTGAGGTTGTTGTTGTTTTTAAATGTTGGGCTTGTTGTCGAATTTGTTGGTGTTGTTCAATTTTGAGGATGTTGTTGTTTTTCAATGTTGAGGTTGTTGTTGAATTTGTTGCTGTTTTTCCATGATGAGGTTGTTGTTGTTTTTCAAAGTTGAGGTTGTTGTTGAATTTGTTGGTGTTTTTCAATGTCGGGGTTGTTGTTGAATTTGTTGGTGTTTTTCAATGTTGAGGTTGTTGTTGTTTTTCAATGTTGAGGTTGTTGTTGAGTTTGTTGATGTTTTTCAATGTTGAGGTTGTTGTTGAATTTGTTGGTGTTTTTCAATGTTGAGGTTGTTGTTGAATTTGTTGGTGTTTTTCAATGTTGAGGTTGTTGTTGTTTTTAAATGTTGGGCTTGTTGTCGAATTTGTTGGTGTTTTTCAATTTTGAGGATGTTGTTGTTTTACAATGTTGAGGTTGTTGTTGAATTTGTTGGTGTTTTTCCATGATGAGGTTGTTGTTGTTTTTCAAAGTTGAGGTTGTTGTTGAATTTGTTGTTGTTTTTCAATGTCGGGGTTGTTGTTGAATTTGTTGGTGTTTTTCAATGTTGAGGTTGTTGTTGTTCTTCAATGTTGAGGTTGTTGTTGAATTTGTTGGTTTTATTCAATGTTGAGGTTGTTGTTGTTTTTCAATGTTGATTTTGATGTTGAATTTGTTGGTGTTTTTCAATTTCGAGGTTGTTGTTGAATTTGTTGGTGTTTTTCAATTTTGAAGTTGTTGTTGAATTTGCTGGCGTTTTTCAATGCTGAGGTTGTTGTTGTTTTTCAATGTTGAGGTTGTTGTTGAATTTGTTGGTGTTTTTCAATTTTGAGGTTGTTGTTGTTTTTCAATGCTGAGGTTGTTGTTGAATTTGTTGTTGTTTTTCAATGTTGAGGTTGTTGTTGAATTTGTTGGTGTTTTTCAATGTTGAGGTTGTTGTTGTTTTTCAATGTTGAGGTTGTTGTTGAATTTGTTGGTGTTTTTCAATGTTGAGGTTGTTGTTGTTTTTCAATGTTGAGGTTGTTGTTGAATTTGTTGGTGTTTTTCAATGTTGAGGTTGTTGTTGAATTTGTTGGTGTTTTTCAATGTTGAGGTTGTTGTTGTTTTTCAATGTTGAGTTTTGTTGAATTTGTTGGTGTTTTTCAATGTTGAGGTTGTTGTTGTTTCTCAATGTTGAGGTTGTTGTTGAATTTGTTGGTGTTTTTCAATGTTGAGTTTGTTGTTGTTTTTCAATGTTGAGGTTCTTGTTGAATTTGTTATTGTTTTTCAATGTTGAGGTTGTTGTTGTTTTTCAATGTTGAGGTTGTTGTTGAATTTGTTGGTGTTTTTCAATGTTGAGGTTGTTGTTGAATTTGTTGGTGCTTTTCAATGTTGAGGTTGTTGTTCTTTTTCAATGTTGAGGTTGTTGAATTTGTTGGTGTTTTTCAATCTTGAGTTTGTTGTTGAATTTGTTGGTGTTTTTCAATTTTGAGGTTGTTGTTGAATTCGTTGGTGTTTTTCAATGTTGAGGTTGTTGTTCTTTTTCAATGTTGAGGTTGTTGTTGAGTTTGTTGGTGTTTTTCAATGTTGAGGTTGTTGTTGAATTTGTTGGTGTTTTTAAATGTTGAGGTTGTTGTTGAATTTGTTGGTGTTTTTCAATTTTGAGGTTGTTGGTGTTTTTCAATGTTGAGGTTGTTGTTGAATTTGATGGTGTTTTTCAATGTCGAGGTTGTTGTTGAATTTGTTGGTGTTTTTCAATGTTGAAGTTGCTGTTGAATTTGTTGGTGTTTTTCAATTTCGAGTTTGTTGTTGAATTTGTTTTTGTTTTTCAATGTTGAAGTTGTTGTTGAATTTGTTGGTGTTTTTCAATTCCGAGGTTGTTGTTGAATTTGTTTTTGTTTTTCAATGTTGAAGTTTTTGTTGAATTTGTTGGTGTTTTTCAATGTTGAGGTTGTTGTTGTTTTTCAATGTTGAGGTTGTTGTTGAATTTGTTGGTGTTTTTCAATGTTGAGGTTGTTGTTGTTTTTCAATGCTGCGGTTGTTGTTGAATTTGTTGGTGTTTTTCAAAGTTGAGGTTGTTGTTGAATTTGTTGGTGTTTTTCAATGTTGAGGTTGTTGTTGTTTTTCAATGTTGAGGTTGTTGTTGAATTTTTTGTTGTTTTTCAATGTTGCGGTTGTTGTTGTTTTTCAATGTTGAGGTTGTTGTTGAATTTGATGGTGTTTTTCAGTGTTGAGGTTGTTGTTGAATTTGGTGGTGTTTTTCACTGTTGAGGTTGTTGTTGTTTTTCAATGTTGAGGTTGTTGTTGAATTTGTTGGTGTTTTTCAATGTTGAGTTTGTTGTTGTGTTTCAATGTTGAGGTTGTTGTTGAATTTGTTCGTGTTTTTCAATGTTGAGGTTGTTGTTGTTTTTCAATGTAGAGCTTGTTGTTGAAGTTGTTGTTGTTTTTCAATGTTGAGGTTGTTGGTGTTTTTCAATGTTGAGGTTGTTGTTGAATTTGTTGGTGTTTTTCAATGTTGAGGTTGTTGTTGAATTTGTTGGTGTTTTTCAATGCTGAGGTTGTTGTTGTTTTTCAATGTTGAGGTTGTTGTTGAGTTTGTTGGTGTTTTTCAATGTTGAGGTTGATGTTGAATTTGTTGGTGTTTTTCAATGTTGAGGTTGTTGTTGTTTTTCAATGTTGAGGTTGTTGTTGAATTTGTTGGTGTTTTTCAATGTTGAGGTTGTTGTTGTTTTTCAATGTTGAGGTTGTTGAATTTGTTGGTGTTTTTCAATCTTGAGTTTGTTGTTGAATTTGTTGGTGTTTTTCAATGTTGAGGTTGTTGTTGAATTTGTTGGTGTTTTTCCATGTTGAGGTTGTTGTTGTATTTCAATGTTGAGGTTGTTGTTGAGTTTGTTGGTGTTTTTCAATGTTGAGGTTGTTGTTGTTTTTAAATGTTGAGGTTGTTGTTGAATTTGTTGGTGTTTTATCAATTTTGAGGTTGTTGGTGTTTTCCAATGTTCAGGTTGTTGTTGAATTTGATGGTGTTTTTCAATGTTGAGGTTGTTGTTGAATTTGTTGGTGTTTTTCAATGTTGAGGTTGTTGTTGAATTTGTTGGTGTTTTTCAATGTTGAGGTTGTTGTTGTTTTTCAATGTTGAGGTTGTTGTTGAGTTTGTTGGTGTTTTTCAATGTTGAGGTTGTTGTTGAATTTGTTGGTGTTTTTCAATGTTGAGGTTGTTGTTGAATTTGTTGGTGTTTTTCAATGTTGAGGTTGTTGTTGTTTTTAAATGTTGGGCTTGTTGTCGAATTTGTTGGTGTTTTTCAATTTTGAGGATGTTGTTGTTTTTCAATGTTGAGGTTGTTGTTGAATTTGTTGCTGTTTTTCCATGATGAGGTTGTTGTTGTTTTTCAAAGTTGAGGTTGTTGTTGAATTTGTTGGTGTTTTTCAATGTCGGGGTTGTTGTTGAATTTGTTGGTGTTTTTCAATGTTGAGGTTGTTGTTGTTTTTCAATGTTGAGGTTGTTGTTGAGTTTGTTGGTGTTTTTCAATGTTGAGGTTGTTGTTGAATTTGTTGGTGTTTTTCAATGTTGAGGTTGTTGTTGAATTTGTTGGTGTTTTTCAATGTTGAGGTTGTTGTTGTTTTTAAATGTTGGGCTTGTTGTCGAATTTGTTGGTGTTTTTCAATTTTGAGGATGTTGTTGTTTTACAATGTTGAGGTTGTTGTTGAATTTGTTGGTGTTTTTCCATGATGAGGTTGTTGTTGTTTTTCAAAGTTGAGGTTGTTGTTGAATTTGTTGTTGTTTTTCAATGTCGGGGTTGTTGTTGAATTTGTTGGTGTTTTTCAATGTTGAATTTTTTGTTGAATTTGTTGGTGTTTTTCAATGTTGAGGTTGTTGTTTTTCAATGTTGAGGTTGTTGTTGAATTTGTTGGTGTTTTCAATGTTGAGGTTTTTGTTGAATTTGTTGGTGTTTTTCAATGTTCAGGTTGTTGTTGAATTTGATGGTGTTTTTCAATGTCGAGATTGTTGCCTAATTTGTTGGTGTTTTTCAATGTTGAAGTTGTTGTTGAATTTGTTGGTGTTTTTCAATTTCGAGTTTGTTGTTGAATTTGTTGGTGTTTTTCAATGTTGAGGTTGTTGTTGAATTTGTTGGTGTTTTTCCACGTTGAGGTTGTTGTTGTATTTCAATGTTGAGGTTGTTGTTGAGTTTGTTGGTGTTTTTCAATGTTGAGGTTGTTGTTGTTTTTAAATGTTGAGGTTGTTGAATTTGTTTGTGTTTTTTCAATTTTGAGGTTGTTGGTGTTTTTCAATGTTCAGGTTGTTGTTGAATTTGATGGTGTTTTTCAATGTTGAGGTTGTTGCTGAATTTGTTGGTGTTTTTCAATGTTGAGGTTGTTGTTGAATTTGTTGGTGTTTTTCAATGTTGTGGTTGTTGTTGTTTTTCAATGTTGAGGTTGTTGTTGAGTTTGTTGGTGTTTTTCAATGTTGAGGTTGTTGTTGAATTTGTTGGTGTTTTTCAATGTTGAGGTTGTTGTTGAATTTGTTGGTGTTTTTCAATGTTGAGGTTGTTGTTGTTTTTAAATGTTGGGCTTGTTGTCGAATTTGTTGGTGTTTTTCAATTTTGAGGATGTTCATGTTTTTCAATGTTGAGGTTGTTGTTGAATTTGTTGGTGTTTTTCCATGATGAGGTTGTTGTTGTTTTTCAAAGTTGAGGTTGTTGTTGAATTTGTTGGTGTTTTTCAATGTCGGGGTTGTTGTTGAATTTGTTGGTGTTTTTCAATGTTGAGGTTGTTGTTGTTTTTCAATGTTGAGGTTGTTGTTGATTTTGTTGGTGTTTTTCAATGTTGAGGTTGTTGTTGTTTTTAAATGTTGGGCTTGTTGTCGAATTTGTATGTGTTTTTCAATTTTGAGGATGTTGTTGTTTTTCAATGTTGAGGTTGTTGTTGAATTTGTTGGTGTTTTTCCATGATGAGGTTGTTGTTGTTTTTCAAAGTTGAGGTTGTTGTTGAATTTGTTGTTGTTTTTCAATGTCGGGGTTGTTGTTGAATTTTTTGGTGTTTTTCAATGTTGAATTTTTTGTTGAATTTGTTGGTGTTTTTCAATGTTGAGGTTGTTGTTTTTCAATGTTGAGGTTGTTGTTGAATTTGTTGGCGTTTTTAAATGTTGAGGTTGTTGTTGAATTTGTTGGTGTTTTCAATGTTGAGGTTTTTGTTGAATTTGTTGGTGTTTTTCAATGTTCAGGTTGTTGTTGAATTTGATGGTGTTTTTCAATGTCGAGATTGTTGCTGAATTTGTTGGTGTTTTTCAATGTTGAAGTTGTTGTTGAATTTGTTGGTGTTTTTCAATGTTGAGGTTGTTGCTGTTTTTCAATGTTGAGGTTGTTGTTGAATTTGTTGGTGTTTTTCAATGTTGAGATTGTTGTTGTTTTTCAATGTTGAGGTTGTTGTTGAATTTGTTGGTGTTTTTAAATGTTGAGGTTGTTGTTGAATTTGTTGGTGTTTTTCAATGTTGAGGTTGTTGTTGTTTTTCAATGTTGAGGTTGTTGTTGAATTTGTTGGTGTTTTTCAATGTTTAGGTTGTTAATTGTTTTTCAATGTTGAGGTTGTTTTTGAATTTGTTGGTGTTTTTCAATTTCGAGGTTGTTGGTGAATTTGTTGGTGTTTTTCAATGTTGAAGTTGTTGTTGTTTTTCAATGTTGAGGTTGTTGTTGAATTTGTTGGTGTTTTTCAATGTTGAGGTTGTTGTTGTTTTTCAATGTTGAGGTTATTGTTGAATTTGTTGGTGTTTTTCAATGTTGAGGTTGTTGTTGTTTTTCAATGTTGAGGTTGTTGTTGAATTTGTTGGTGTTTTTCAATGTTGAGTTTGTTGTTGTTTTTCAATGTTGAGGTTGTTGTTGAATTTGTTTGTGTTTTTCAATGTTGAGGTTGTTGTTGAATTTGTTGGTGTTTTTCAATTTTGAGATTGTTGTTGTTTTTCAATGTTGAGGTTGTTGAATTTGTTGGTGTTTTTCAATCTTGAGTTTGTTGTTGAATTTGTTGGTGTTTTTCAATGTTGAGGTTGTTGTTGAATTTGTTGGTGTTTTTCCATGTTGAGGTTGTTGTTGAATTTGTTGGTGTTTTTCAATGTTGAGGTTGTTGTTGAGTTTGTTGGTGTTCTTCAATGTTGAGGTTGTTGTCGTTTTTAAATGTTGAGGTTGTTGTTGAATTTGTTGGTGTTTTTTCAATTTTGAGGTTGTTGGTGTTTTTCAATGTTCAGGTTGTTGTTGAATTTGATGGTGTTTTTCAATGTTGAGGTTGTTGTTGAATTTGTTGGTGTTTTTCAATGTTGAGGTTGCTGTTGAATTTGTTATTGTTTTTCAATGTTGAGGTTGTTGTTGTTTTTCAATGTTGAGGTTGTTGTTGAATTTGTTGGTGTTTTTCAATGTTGAGGTTGTTGTTGAATTTGTTGGTGTTTTTCAATGTTGAGGTTCTTGTTGAATTTGTTATTGTTTTTCAATGTTGAGGTTGTTGTTGTTTTTCAATGTTGAGGTTGTTGTTGAATTTGTTGGTGTTTTTCAATGTTGAGGTTGTTGTTGAATTTGTTGGTGTTTTTCAATGTTGAGGTTGTTGTTCTTTTTCAATGTTGAGGTTGTTGAATTTGTTGGTGTTTTTCAATCTTGAGTTTGCTGTTGAATTTGTTGGTGTTTTTCAATGTTGAGGTTTTTGTAGAATTTGTTGGTGTTTTTCAATGTTGAGGTTGTTGTTGTTTTTCAATGTTGAGGTTGTTGTTGAGTTTGTTGGTGTTTTTCAATGTTGAGGTTGTTGTTGAATTTGTTGGTGTTTTTCAATGTTGAGGTTGTTGTTGAATTTGTTGGTGTTTTTCAATTTTGAGGTTGTTGGTGTTTTTCAATGTTGAGGTTGTTGTTGAATTTGATGGTGTTTTTCAATGTCGAGGTTGTTGTTGAATTTGTTGGTGTTTTTCAATGTTGAAGTTGTTGTTGAATTTGTTGGTGTTTTTCAATTTCGAGTTTGTTGTTGAATTTGTTGGTGTTTTTCAATGTTGAGGTTGTTGTTGAATTTGTTGGTGTTTTTCCACGTTGAGGTTGTTGTTGTATTTCAATGTTGAGGTTGTTGTTGAGTTTGTTGGTGTTTTTCAATGTTGAGGTTGTTGTTGTTTTTAAATGTTGAGGTTGTTGAATTTGTTTGTGTTTTTTCAATTTTGAGGTTGTTGGTGTTTTTCAATGTTCAGGTTGTTGTTGAATTTGATGGTTTTTTTCAATGTTGAGGTTGTTGCTGAATTTGTTGGTGTTTTTCAATGTTGAGGTTGTTGTTGAATTTGTTGGTGTTTTTCAATGTTGTGGTTGTTGTTGTTTTTCAATGTTGAGGTTGTTGTTGAGTTTGTTGGTGTTTTTCAATGTTGAGGTTGTTGTTGAATTTGTTGGTGTTTTTCAATGTTGAGGTTGTTGTTGAATTTGTTGGTGTTTTTCAATGTTGAGGTTGTTGTTGTTTTTAAATGTTGGGCTTGTTGTCGAATTTGTTGGTGTTTTTCAATTTTGAGGATGTTGTTGTTTTTCAATGTTGAGGTTGTTGTTGAATTTGTTGGTGTTTTTCCATGATGAGGTTGTTGTTGTTTTTCAAAGTTGAGGTTGTTGTTGAATTTGTTGGTGTTTTTCAATGTCGGGGTTGTTGTTGAATTTGTTGGTGTTTTTCAATGTTGAGGTTGTTGTTATTTTTCAATGTTGAGGTTGTTGTTGAGTTTGTTGGTGTTTTTCAATGTTGAGGTTGTTGTTGTTTTTAAATGTTGGGCTTGTTGTCGAATTTGTTGGTGTTTTTCAATTTTGAGGATGTTGTTGAATTTGTTGGTGTTTTTCCTTGATGAGGTTGTTGTTGTTTTTCAAAGTTGAGGTTGTTGTTGAATTTGTTGTTGTTTTTCAATGTCGGGGTTGTTGTTGAATTTGTTGGTGTTTTTCAATGTTGAATTTTTTGTTGAATTTGTTGGTGTTTTTCAATGTTGAGGTTGTTGTTTTTCAATGTTGAGGTTGTTGTTGAATTTGTTGGCGTTTTTAAATGTTGAGGTTGTTGTTGAATTTGTTGGTGTTTTCAATGTTGAGGTTTTTGTTGAATTTGTTGGTGTTTTTCAATGTTCAGGTTGTTGTTGAATTTGATGGTGTTTTTCAATGTCGAGATTGTTGCTGAATTTGTTGGTGTTTTTCAATGTTGAAGTTGTTGTTGAATTTGTTGGTGTTTTTCAATGATGAGGTTGTTGTTGTTTTTCAAAGTTGAGGTTGTTGTTGAATTTGTTGGTGTTTTTCAATGTCGGGGTTGTTGTTGAATTTGTTGGTGTTTTTCAATGTTGAGGTTGTTGTTATTTTTCAATGTTGAGGTTGTTGTTGAGTTTGTTGGTGTTTTTCAATGTTGAGGTTGTTGTTGTTTTTAAATGTTGGGCTTGTTGTCGAATTTGTTGGTGTTTTTCAATTTTGGGGATGTTGTTGAATTTGTTGGTGTTTTTCCATGATGAGGTTGTTGTTGTTTTTCAAAGTTGAGGTTGTTGTTGAATTTGTTGTTGTTTTTCAATGTCGGGGTTGTTGTTGAATTTGTTGGTGTTTTTCAATGTTGAATTTTTTGTTGAATTTGTTGGTGTTTTTCAATGTTGAGGTTGTTGTTTTTTCAATGTTGAGGTTGTTGTTGAATTTGTTGGCGTTTTTAAATGTTGAGGTTGTTGTTGAATTTGTTGGTGTTTTCAATGTTGAGGTTTTTGTTGAATTTGTTGGTGTTTTTCAATGTTCAGGTTGTTGTTGAATTTGATGGTGTTTTTCAATGTCGAGATTGTTGCTGAATTTGTTGGTGTTTTTCAATGTTGAAGTTGTTGTTGAATTTGTTGGTGTTTTTCAATTTTGAGGTTGTTGCTGTTTTTCAATGTTGAGGTTGTTGTTGAATTTGTTGGTGTTTTTCAATGTTGAGGTTGTTGTTGAATTTGTTGGTGTTTTTAAATGTTGAGGTTGTTGTTGAATTTGTTGGTGTTTTTCAATGTTGAGGTTGTTGTTGTTTTTCAATGTTGAGGTTGTTGTTGAATTTCTTGGTGTTTTTCAATGTTTAGGTTGTTAATTGTTTTTCAATGTTGAGGTTGTTTTTGAAATTGTTGGTGTTTTTCAATTTCGAGGTTGTTGGTGAATTTGTTGGTGTTTTTCAATGTTGAAGTTGTTGTTGAATTTGTAGGTGTTTTTCAATGTTGAGGTTGTTGTTGTTTTTCAATGTTGAGGTTGTTGTTGAATTTGTTGGTGTTTTTCAATGTTGAGGTTGTTGTTGTTTTTCAATGCTGAGGTTGTTGTTGAATTTGTTGGTCTTTTTCAATGTTGAGGTTGTTGTTGAATTTGTTGGTGTTTTTCAATTTTGAGGTTGTTAATTGTTTTTCAATGTTGAGGTTGTTTTTGAATTTGTTGGTGTTTTTCAATTTCGAGGTTGTTGGTGAATTTGTTGGTGTTTTTCAATGTTGAAGTTGTTGTTGAATTTGTAGGTGTTTTTCAATGTTGAGGTTGTTGTTGTTTTTCAATGTTGAGGTTGTTGTTGAATTTGTTGGTGTTTTTCAATGTTGAGGTTGTTGTTGTTTTTCAATGCTGAGGTTGTTGTTGAATTTGTTGGTGTTTTTCAATGTTGAGGTTGTTGTTGAATTTGTTGGTGTTTTTCAATGTTGAGGTTGTTGTTGTTTTTCAATGCTGAGGTTGTTGTTGAATTTGTTGGTGTTTTTCAATGTTGAGGTTGTTGGTGTTCTTCAATGTTGAGGTTGTTGTTGAATTTGTTGGTGTTTTTCAATGTTGAGGTTGTTGTTGAATTTGTTGGTGTTTTTCAATGTTGAGGTTGTTGTTGTTTTTCAATGTTGAGGTTGTTGTTGAGTTTGTTGGTGTTTTTCAATGTTGAGGTTGATGTTGAATTTGTTGGTGTTTTTCAATGTTGAGGTTGTTGTTGTTTTTCAATGCTGAGGTTGTTGTTGAATTTGTTGGTGTTTTTCAATTTTGAGGTTGTTGTTGAATCTGCTGGTGTTTTTCAATGTTGAGGTTGTTGTTGTTTTTCAATGTTGAGGTTGTTGTTGAATTTGTTGGTGTTTTTCAATGTTGAGGTTGTTGTTGTTTTTCAATGTTGAGGTTGTTGTTGAATTTTTTGTTGTTTTTCAATGTTGCGGTTGTTGTTGTTTTTCAATGTTGAGGTTGATGTTGAATTTGATGGTGTTTTTCAGTGTTGAGGTTGTTGTTGAATTTGGTGGTGTTTTTCAAAGTTGAGGTTGTTGTTGTTTTTCAATGTTGAGGTTGTTGTTGAATTTGTTGGTGTTTTTCAATGTTGAGGTTGTTGTTGAATTTGTTGGTGTTTTTCAATGTTGAGGTTGTTGTTGAATTTGTTGGTGTTTTTCAATGTTGAGGTTGTTGTTGTTTTTAAATGTTGGGCTTGTTGTCGAATTTGTTGGTGTTTTTCAATTTTGAGGATGTTGTTGTTTTTCAATGTTGAGGTTGTTGTTGAATTTGTTGGTGTTTTTCCATGATGAGGTTGTTGTTGTTTTTCAAAGTTGAGGTTGTTGTTGAATTTGTTGGTGTTTTTCAATGTCGGGGTTGTTGTTGAATTTGTTGGTGTTTTTCAATGTTGAGGTTGTTGTTATTTTTCAATGTTGAGGTTGTTGTTGAGTTTGTTGGTGTTTTTCAATGTTGAGGTTGTTGTTGTTTTTAAATGTTGGGCTTGTTGTCGAATTTGTTGGTGTTTTTCAATTTTGAGGATGTTGTTGAATTTGTTGGTGTTTTTCCATGATGAGGTTGTTGTTGTTTTTCAAAGTTGAGGTTGTTGTTGAATTTGTTGTTGTTTTTCAATGTCGGGGTTGTTGTTGAATTTGTTGGTGTTTTTCAATGTTGAATTTTTTGTTGAATTTGTTGGTGTTTTTCAATGTTGAGGTTGTTGTTTTTCAATGTTGAGGTTGTTGTTGAATTTGTTGGCGTTTTTAAATGTTGAGGTTGTTGTTGAATTTGTTGGTGTTTTCAATGTTGAGGTTTTTGTTGAATTTGTTGGTGTTTTTCAATGTTCAGGTTGTTGTTGAATTTGATGGTGTTTTTCAATGTCGAGATTGTTGCTGAATTTGTTGGTGTTTTTCAATGTTGAAGTTGTTGTTGAATTTGTTGGTGTTTTTCAATGATGAGGTTGTTGTTGTTTTTCAAAGTTGAGGTTGTTGTTGAATTTGTTGGTGTTTTTCAATGTCGGGGTTGTTGTTGAATTTGTTGGTGTTTTTCAATGTTGAGGTTGTTGTTATTTTTCAATGTTGAGGTTGTTGTTGAGTTTGTTGGTGTTTTTCAATGTTGAGGTTGTTGTTGTTTTTAAATGTTGGGCTTGTTGTCGAATTTGTTGGTGTTTTTCAATTTTGGGGATGTTGTTGAATTTGTTGGTGTTTTTCCATGATGAGGTTGTTGTTGTTTTTCAAAGTTGAGGTTGTTGTTGAATTTGTTGTTGTTTTTCAATGTCGGGGTTGTTGTTGAATTTGTTGGTGTTTTTCAATGTTGAATTTTTTGTTGAATTTGTTGGTGTTTTTCAATGTTGAGGTTGTTGTTTTTTCAATGTTGAGGTTGTTGTTGAATTTGTTGGCGTTTTTAAATGTTGAGGTTGTTGTTGAATTTGTTGGTGTTTTCAATGTTGAGGTTTTTGTTGAATTTGTTGGTGTTTTTCAATGTTCAGGTTGTTGTTGAATTTGATGGTGTTTTTCAATGTCGAGATTGTTGCTGAATTTGTTGGTGTTTTTCAATGTTGAAGTTGTTGTTGAATTTGTTGGTGTTTTTCAATTTTGAGGTTGTTGCTGTTTTTCAATGTTGAGGTTGTTGTTGAATTTGTTGGTGTTTTTCAATGTTGAGGTTGTTGTTGAATTTGTTGGTGTTTTTAAATGTTGAGGTTGTTGTTGAATTTGTTGGTGTTTTTCAATGTTGAGGTTGTTGTTGTTTTTCAATGTTGAGGTTGTTGTTGAATTTGTTGGTGTTTTTCAATGTTTAGGTTGTTAATTGTTTTTCAATGTTGAGGTTGTTTTTGAAATTGTTGGTGTTTTTCAATTTCGAGGTTGTTGGTGAATTTGTTGGTGTTTTTCAATGTTGAAGTTGTTGTTGAATTTGTAGGTGTTTTTCAATGTTGAGGTTGTTGTTGTTTTTCAATGTTGAGGTTGTTGTTGAATTTGTTGGTGTTTTTCAATGTTGAGGTTGTTGTTGTTTTTCAATGCTGAGGTTGTTGTTGAATTTGTTGGTCTTTTTCAATGTTGAGGTTGTTGTTGAATTTGTTGGTGTTTTTCAATTTTGAGGTTGTTAATTGTTTTTCAATGTTGAGGTTGTTTTTGAATTTGTTGGTGTTTTTCAATTTCGAGGTTGTTGGTGAATTTGTTGGTGTTTTTCAATGTTGAAGTTGTTGTTGAATTTGTAGGTGTTTTTCAATGTTGAGGTTGTTGTTGTTTTTCAATGTTGAGGTTGTTGTTGAATTTGTTGGTGTTTTTCAATGTTGAGGTTGTTGTTGTTTTTCAATGCTGAGGTTGTTGTTGAATTTGTTGGTGTTTTTCAATGTTGAGGTTGTTGTTGAATTTGTTGGTGTTTTTCAATGTTGAGGTTGTTGTTGTTTTTCAATGCTGAGGTTGTTGTTGAATTTGTTGGTGTTTTTCAATGTTGAGGTTGTTGGTGTTCTTCAATGTTGAGGTTGTTGTTGAATTTGTTGGTGTTTTTCAATGTTGAGGTTGTTGTTGAATTTGTTGGTGTTTTTCAATGTTGAGGTTGTTGTTGTTTTTCAATGTTGAGGTTGTTGTTGAGTTTGTTGGTGTTTTTCAATGTTGAGGTTGATGTTGAATTTGTTGGTGTTTTTCAATGTTGAGGTTGTTGTTGTTTTTCAATGCTGAGGTTGTTGTTGAATTTGTTGGTGTTTTTCAATTTTGAGGTTGTTGTTGAATCTGCTGGTGTTTTTCAATGTTGAGGTTGTTGTTGTTTTTCAATGTTGAGGTTGTTGTTGAATTTGTTGGTGTTTTTCAATGTTGAGGTTGTTGTTGTTTTTCAATGTTGAGGTTGTTGTTGAATTTTTTGTTGTTTTTCAATGTTGCGGTTGTTGTTGTTTTTCAGTATTGAGGTTGATGTTGAATTTGATGGTGTTTTTCAGTGTTGAGGTTGTTGTTGAATTTGGTGGTGTTTTTCAATGTTGAGGTTGTTGTTGTTTTTCAATGTTGAGGTTGTTGTTGAATTTGTTGGTGTTTTTCAATGTTGAGTTTGTTGTTGTGTTTCAATGTTGAGGTTGTTGTTGAATTTGTTGGTGTTTTTCAATGTTGAGGTTGTTGTTGTTTTTCAATGTAGAACTTGTTGTTGAATTTGTTGTTGTTTTTCAATGTTGAGGTTGTTGGTGTTTTTCAATTTCGAGGTTGTTGGTGAATTTGTTGGTGTTTTTCTATGTTGAAGTTGTTGTTGAATTTGTAGGTGTTTTTCAATGTTGAGGTTGTTGTTGTTTTTCAATGTTGAGGTTGTTGTTGAATTTGTTGGTGTTTTTCAATGTTGAGGTTGTTGTTGTTTTTCAATGCTGAGGTTGTTGTTGAATTTGTTGGTGTTTTTCAATGTTGAGGTTGTTGTTGAATTTGTTGGTGTTTTTCAATGTTGAGGTTGTTGTTGTTTTTCAATGCTGAGGTTGTTGTTGAATTTGTTGGTGTTTTTCAATGTTGAGGTTGTTGGTGTTCTTCAATGTTGAGGTTGTTGTTGAATTTGTTGGTGTTTTTCAATGTTGAGGTTGTTGTTGAATTTGTTGGTGTTTTTCAATGTTGAGGTTGTTGTTGTTTTTCAATGTTGAGGTTGTTGTTGAGTTTGTTGGTGTTTTTCAATGTTGAGGTTGATGTTGAATTTGTTGGTGTTTTTCAATGTTGAGGTTGTTGTTGTTTTTCAATGCTGAGGTTGTTGTTGAATTTGTTGGTGTTTTTCAATGTTGAGGTTGTTGTTGAATCTGTTGGTGTTTTTCAATGTTGAGGTTGTTGTTGTTTTTCAATGTTGAGGTTGTTGTTGAATTTGCTGGTGTTTTTCAATGTCGAGGTTGTTGTTGTTTTTCAATGTTGAGGTTGTTGTTGAATTTTTTGTTGTTTTTCAATGTTGCGGTTGTTGTTGTTTTTCAATGTTGAGGTTGTTGTTGAATTTGATGGTGTTTTTCAGTGTTGAGGTTGTTGTTGAATTTGGTGGTGTTTTTCAATGTTGAGGTTGTTGTTGTTTTTCAATGTTGAGGTTGTTGTTGAATTTGTTGGTGTTTTTCAATGTTGAGTTTGTTGTTGTGTTTCAATGTTGAGGTTGTTGTTGAATTTGTTGGTGTTTTTCAATGTTGAGGTTGTTGTTGTTTTTCAATGTAGAACTTGTTGTTGAATTTGTTGTTGTTTTTCAATGTTGAGGTTGTTGGTGTTTTTCAATGTTGAGGTTGTTGTTGAATTTGTTGGTGTTTTTCAATGTTGAGGTTGTTGTTGAATTTGTTGGTGTTTTTCAATGTTGAGGTTGTTGTTGTTTTTCAATGTTGAGGTTGTTGTTGAATTTGTTGGTGTTATTCAATCTTGAGGTTGTTGCTGTTTTTCAATGTTCAGGTTGTTGTTGAATTTGTTGGTGTTTTTCAATTTCGAGGTTGTTGTTGAATTTGTTGGTGTTTTTCAATGTTGAAGTTGTTGTTGAATTTGCTGGCGTTTTTCAATGCTGAGGTTGTTGTTGTTTTTCAATGTTGAGGTTGTTGTTGAATTTGATGGTGTTTTTCAATTTTGAGGTTGTTGTTGTTTTTCAATGCTGAGGTTGTTGTTGAATTTGTTGTTGTTTTTCATTGTTGAGGTTGTTGTTGAATTTGTTGGTGTTTTTAAATGTTGAGGTTGTTGTTGAATTTGTTGGTGTTTTTCAATGTTGAGGTTGTTGTTGTTTTTCAATGTTGAGGTTGTTGTTGAATTTGTTGGTGTTTTTCAATGTTTAGGTTCTTAATTTTTTTTTCAATGTTGAGGTTGTTGTTGAATTTGTTGATGTTTTTCAATTTCGAGGTTGTTGGTGAATTTGTTGGTGTTTTTCAATGTTGAAGTTGTTGTTGAATTTGTAGGTGTTTTTCAATGTTGAGGTTGTTGTTGTTTTTCAATGTTGAGGTTGTTGTTGAATTTGTTGGTATTTTTCAATGTTGAGGTTGTTGTTGTTTTTCAATGCTGAGGTTGTTGTTGAATTTGTTGGTGTTTTTCAATGTTGAGGTTGTTGTTGAATTTGTTGGTGTTTTTCAATGTTGAGGTTGTTGTTGTTTTTCAATGTTGAGGTTGTTGTTGAATTTGTTGGTGTTTTTCAATGTTGAGGTTGTTGTTGTTCTTCAATGTTGAGGTTGTTGTTGAATTTGTTGGTTTTATTCAATGTTGAGGTTGTTGTTGTTTTTCAATGTTGATTTTGATGTTGAATTTGTTGGTGTTTTTCAATTTCGAGGTTGTTGTTGAATTTGTTGGTGTTTTTCAATTTTGAAGTTGTTGTTGAATTTGCTGGCGTTTTTCAATGCTGAGGTTGTTGTTGTTTTTCAATGTTGAGGTTGTTGTTGAATTTGTTGGTGTTTTTCAATTTTGAGGTTGTTGTTGTTTTTCAATGCTGAGGTTGTTGTTGAATTTGTTGTTGTTTTTCAATGTTGAGGTTGTTGTTGAATTTGTTGGTGTTTTTCAATGTTGAGGTTGTTGTTGTTTTTCAATGTTGAGGTTGTTGTTGAATTTGTTGGTGTTTTTCAATGTTGAGGTTGTTGTTGTTTTTCAATGTTGAGGTTGTTGTTGAATTTGTTGGTGTTTTTCAATGTTGAGGTTGTTGTTGAATTTGTTGGTGTTTTTCAATGTTGAGGTTGTTGTTGTTTTTCAATGTTGAGTTTTGTTGAATTTGTTGGTGTTTTTCAATGTTGAGGTTGTTGTTGTTTCTCAATGTTGAGGTTGTTGTTGAATTTGTTGGTGTTTTTCAATGTTGAGTTTGTTGTTGTTTTTCAATGTTGAGGTTCTTGTTGAATTTGTTATTGTTTTTCAATGTTGAGGTTGTTGTTGTTTTTCAATGTTGAGGTTGTTGTTGAATTTGTTGGTGTTTTTCAATGTTGAGGTTGTTGTTGAATTTGTTGGTGCTTTTCAATGTTGAGGTTGTTGTTCTTTTTCAATGTTGAGGTTGTTGAATTTGTTGGTGTTTTTCAATCTTGAGTTTGTTGTTGAATTTGTTGGTGTTTTTCAATTTTGAGGTTGTTGTTGAATTCGTTGGTGTTTTTCAATGTTGAGGTTGTTGTACTTTTTCAATGTTGAGGTTGTTGTTGAGTTTGTTGGTGTTTTTCAATGTTGAGGTTGTTGTTGAATTTGTTGGTGTTTTTCAATGTTGAGGTTGTTGTTGAATTTGTTGGTGTTTTTCAATTTTGAGGTTGTTGGTGTTTTTCAATGTTGAGGTTGTTGTTGAATTTGATGGTGTTTTTCAATGTCGAGGTTGTTGTTGAATTTGTTGGTGTTTTTCAATTTCGAGTTTGTTGTTGAATTTGTTTTTGTTTTTCAATGTTGAAGTTGTTGTTGAATTTGTTGGTGTTTTTCAATTTCGAGGTTGTTGTTCAATTTGTTTTTGTTTTTCAATGTTGAAGTTTTTGTTGAATTTGTTGGTGTTTTTCAATGTTGAGGTTGTTGTTGTTTTTCAATGTTGAGGTTGTTGTTGAATTTGTTGGTGTTTTTCAATGTTGAGGTTGTTGTTGTTTTTCAATGCTGAGGTTGTTGTTGAATTTGTTGGTGTTTTTCAAAGTTGAGGTTGTTGTTGAATTTGTTGGTGTTTTTCAATGTTGAGGTTGTTGTTGTTTTTCAATGTTGAGGTTGTTGTTGAATTTTTTGTTGTTTTTCAATGTTGCGGTTGTTGTTGTTTTTCAATGTTGAGGTTGTTGTTGAATTTCATGGTGTTTTTCAGTGTTGAGGTTGTTGTTGAATTTGGTGGTGTTTTTCACTGTTGAGGTTGTTGTTGTTTTTCAATGTTGAGGTTGTTGTTGAATTTGTTGGTGTTTTTCAATGTTGAGTTTGTTGTTGTGTTTCAATGTTGAGGTTGTTGTTGAATTTGTTCGTGTTTTTCAATGTTGAGGTTGTTGTTGTTTTTCAATGTAGAGCTTGTTGTTGAATTTGTTGTTGTTTTTCAATGTTGAGGTTGTTGGTGTTTTTCAATGTTGAGGTTGTTGTTGAATTTGTTGGTGTTTTTCAATGTTGAGGTTGTTGTTGAATTTGTTGGTGTTTTTCAATGTTGAGGTTGTTGTTGTTTTTCAATGTTGAGGTTGTTGTTGAGTTTGTTGGTGTTTTTCAATGTTGAGGTTGATGTTGAATTTGTTGGTGTTTTTCAATGTTGAGGTTGTTGTTGTTTTTCAATGTTGAGGTTGTTGTTGAATTTGTTGGTGTTTTTCAATTTTGAGGTTGTTGTTGTTTTTCAATGTTGAGGTTGTTGAATTTGTTGGTGTTTTTCAATCTTGAGTTTGTTGTTGAATTTGTTGGTGTTTTTCAATGTTGAGGTTGTTGTTGAATTTGTTGGTGTTTTTCCATGTTGAGGTTGTTGTTGTATTTCAATGTTGAGGTTGTTGTTGAGTTTGTTGGTGTTTTTCAATGTTGAGGTTGTTGTTGTTTTTAAATGTTGAGGTTGTTGTTGAATTTGTTGGTGTTTTATCAATTTTGAGGTTGTTGGTGTTTTTCAATGTTCAGGTTGTTGTTGAATTTGATGGTGTTTTTCAATGTTGAGGTTGTTGTTGAATTTGTTGGTGTTTTTCAATGTTGAGGTTGTTGTTGAATTTGTTGGTGTTTTTCAATTTTGAGGTTGTTGTTGTTTTTCAATGTTGAGGTTGTTGTTGAGTTTGTTGGTGTTTTTCAATGTTGAGGTTGTTGTTGAATTTGTTGGTGTTTTTCAATGTTGAGGTTGTTGTTGAGTTTGTTGGTGTTTTTCAATGTTGAGGTTGTTGTTGAATTTGTTGGTGTTTTTCAATGTTGAGGTTGTTGTTGTTTTTCAATGTTGAGGTTGTTGTTGAATTTGTTGGTGTTTTTCAATGTTGAGGTTGTTGTTGTTTTTCAATGCTGAGGTTGTTGTTGAATTTGTTGGTGTTTTTCAAAGTTGAGGTTGTTGTTGAATTTGTTGGTGTTTTTCAATGTTGAGGTTGTTGTTGTTTTTCAATGTTGAGGTTGTTGTTGAATTTTTTGTTGTTTTTCAATGTTGCGGTTGTTGTTGTTTTTCAATGTTGAGGTTGTTGTTGAATTTCATGGTGTTTTTCAGTGTTGAGGTTGTTGTTGAATTTGGTGGTGTTTTTCACTGTTGAGGTTGTTGTTGTTTTTCAATGTTGAGGTTGTTGTTGAATTTGTTGGTGTTTTTCAATGTTGAGTTTGTTGTTGTGTTTCAATGTTGAGGTTGTTGTTGAATTTGTTCGTGTTTTTCAATGTTGAGGTTGTTGTTGTCTTTCAATGTAGAGCTTGTTGTTGAATTTGTTGTTGTTTTTCAATGTTGAGGTTGTTGGTGTTTTTCAATGTTGAGGTTGTTGTTGAATTTGTTGGTGTTTTTCAATGTTGAGGTTGTTGTTGAATTTGTTGGTGTTTTTCAATGTTGAGGTTGTTGTTGTTTTTCAATGTTGAGGTTGTTGTTGAGTTTGTTGGTGTTTTTCAATGTTGAGGTTGATGTTGAATTTGTTGGTGTTTTTCAATGTTGAGGTTGTTGTTGTTTTTCAATGTTGAGGTTGTTGTTGAATTTGTTGGTGTTTTTCAATTTTGAGGTTGTTGTTGTTTTTCAATGTTGAGGTTGTTGAATTTGTTGGTGTTTTTCAATCTTGAGTTTGTTGTTGAATTTGTTGGTGTTTTTCAATGTTGAGGTTGTTGTTGAATTTGTTGGTGTTTTTCCATGTTGAGGTTGTTGTTGTATTTCAATGTTGAGGTTGTTGTTGAGTTTGTTGGTGTTTTTCAATGTTGAGGTTGTTGTTGTTTTTAAATGTTGAGGTTGTTGTTGAATTTGTTGGTGTTTTATCAATTATGAGGTTGTTGGTGTTTTTCAATGTTCAGGTTGTTGTTGAATTTGATGGTGTTTTTCAATGTTGAGGTTGTTGTTGAATTTGTTGGTGTTTTTCAATGTTGAGGTTGTTGTTGAATTTGTTGGTGTTTTTCAATTTTGAGGTTGTTGTTGTTTTTCAATGTTGAGGTTGTTGTTGAGTTTGTTGGTGTTTTTCAATGTTGAGGTTGTTGTTGAATTTGTTGGTGTTTTTCAATGTTGAGGTTGTTGTTGAGTTTGTTGGTGTTTTTCAATGTTGAGGTTGTTGTTGAATTTGTTGGTGTTTTTCAATGTTGAGGTTGTTGTTGTTTTTAAATGTTGGGCTTGTTGTCGAATTTGTTGGTGTTTTTCAATTTTGAGGATGTTGTTGTTTTTCAATGTTGAGGTTGTTGTTGAATTTGTTGCTGTTTTTCCATGATGAGGTTGTTGTTGTTTTTCAAAGTTGAGGTTGTTGTTGAATTTGTTGGTGTTTTTCAATGTCGGGGTTGTTGTTGAATTTGTTGGTGTTTTTCAATGTTGAGGTTGTTGTTGTTTTTCAATGTTGAGGTTGTTGTTGAGTTTGTTGGTGTTTTTCAATGTTGAGGTTGTTGTTGAATTTGTTGGTGTTTTTCAATGTTGAGGTTGTTGTTGAATTTGTTGGTGTTTTTCAATGTTGAGGTTGTTGTTGTTTTTAAATGTTGGGCTTGTTGTCGAATTTGTTGGTGTTTTTCAATTTTGAGGATGTTGTTGTTTTTCAATGTTGAGGTTGTTGTTGAATTTGTTGCTGTTTTTCCATGATGAGGTTGTTGTTGTTTTTCAAAGTTGAGGTTGTTGTTGAATTTGTTGGTGTTTTTCAATGTCGGGGTTGTTGTTGAATTTGTTGGTGTTTTTCAATGTTGAGGTTGTTGTTGTTTTTCAATGTTGAGGTTGTTGTTGAGTTTGTTGGTGTTTTTCAATGTTGAGGTTGTTGTTGAATTTGTTGGTGTTTTTCAATGTTGAGGTTGTTGTTGAATTTGTTGGTGTTTTTCAATGTTGAGGTTGTTGTTGTTTTTAAATGTTGGGCTTGTTGTCGAATTTGTTGGTGTTTTTCAATTTTGAGGATGTTGTTGTTTTACAATGTTGAGGTTGTTGTTGAATTTGTTGGTGTTTTTCCATGATGAGGTTGTTGTTGTTTTTCAAAGTTGAGGTTGTTGTTGAATTTGTTGTTGTTTTTCAATGTCGGGGTTGTTGTTGAATTTGTTGGTGTTTTTCAATGTTGAATTTTTTGTTGAATTTGTTGGTGTTTTTCAATGTTGAGGTTGTTGTTTTTCAATGTTGAGGTTGTTGTTGAATTTGTTGGCGTTTTTAAATGTTGAGGTTGTTGTTGAATTTGTTGGTGTTTTCAATGTTGAGGTTTTTGTTGAATTTGTTGGTGTTTTTCAATGTTCAGGTTGTTGTTGAATTTGATGGTGTTTTTCAATGTCGAGATTGTTGCCTAATTTGTTGGTGTTTTTCAATGTTGAAGTTGTTGTTGAATTTGTTGGTGTTTTTCAATGTTGAGGTTGTTGCTGTTTTTCAATGTTGAGGTTGTTGTTGAATTTGTTGGTGTTTTTCAATGTTGAGATTGTTGTTGTTTTTCAATGTTGAGGTTGTTGTTGAATTTGTTGGTGTTTTTAAATGTTGAGGTTGTTGTTGAATTTGTTGGTGTTTTTCAATGTTGAGGTTGTTGTTCTTTTTCAATGTTGAGGTTGTTGTTGAATTTGTTGGTGTTTTTCAAAGTTTAGGTAGTTAATTGTTTTTCAATGTTGAGGTTGTTTTTGAATTTGTTGGTGTTTTTCAATTTCGAGGTTGTTGGTGAATTTGTTGGTGTTTTTCAATGTTGAAGTTGTTGTTGAATTTGTAGCTGTTTTTCAATCTTGAGGTTGTTGTTGTTTTTCAATGTTGAGGTTGTTGCTGAATTTGTTGGTGTTTTTCAATCTTGAGGTTGTTGTTGTTTTTCAATGCTGAGGTTGTTGTTGAATTTGTTGGTGTTTTTCAATGTTGAGGTTGTTGTTGAATTTGTTGGTGTTTTTCAATGTTGAGGTTGTTGTTGTTTTTCAATGCTGAGGTTGTTGTTGAATTTGTTGGTGTTTTTCAATGTTGAGGTTGTTGGTGTTCTTCAATGTTGAGGTTGTTGTTGAATTTGTTGGTGTTTTTCAATGTTGAGGTTGTTGTTGAATTTGTTGGTGTTTTTCAATGTTGAGGTTGTTGTTGTTTTTCAATGTTGAGGTTGTTGTTGAGTTTGTTGGTGTTTTTCAATGTTGAGGTTGATGTTGAATTTGTTGGTCTTTTTCAATGTTGAGGTTGTTGTTGTTTTTCAATGCTGAGGTTGTTGTTGAATTTTTTGGTGTTTTTCAATGTTGAGGTTGTTGTTGAATCTGTTGGTGTTTTTCAATGTTGAGGTTGTTGTTGTTTTTCAATGTTGAGGTTGTTGTTGAATTTGTTGGTGTTTTTCAATGTTGAGGTTGTTGTTGTTTTTCAATGTTGAGGTTATTGTTGAATTTGTTGGTGTTCTTCAATGTTGAGGTTGTTGTTGTTTTTCAATGTTGAGGTTGTTGTTGAATTTGTTGGTGTTTTTCAATGTTGAGTTTGTTGTTGTTTTTCAATGTTGAGGTTGCTAATTTGTTTGTGTTTTTCAATGTTGAGGTTGTTGTTGAATTTGTTGGTGTTTTTCAATTTTGAGATTGTTGTTGTTTTTCAATGTTGAGGTTGTTGAATTTGTTGGTGTTTTTCAATCTTGAGTTTGTTGTTGAATTTGTTGGTGTTTTTCAATGTTGAGGTTGTTGTTGAATTTGTTGGTGTTTTTCCATGTTGAGGTTGTTGTTGAATTTGTTGGTGTTTTTCAATGTTGAGGTTGTTGTTGAGTTTGTTGGTGTTCTTCAATGTTGAGGTTGTTGTCGTTTTTAAATGTTGAGGTTGTTGTTGAATTTGTTGGTGTTTTTTCAATTTTGAGGTTGTTGGTGTTTTTCAATGTTCAGGTTGTTGTTGAATTTGATGGTGTTTTTCAATGTTGAGGTTGTTGTTGAATTTGTTGGTGTTTTTCAATGTTGAGGTTCTTGTTGAATTTGTTATTGTTTTTCAATGTTGAGGTTGTTGTTGTTTTTCAATGTTGAGGTTGTTGTTGAATTTGTTGGTGTTTTTCAATGTTGAGGTTGTTGTTGAATTTGTTGGTGTTTTTCAATGTTGAGGTTCTTGTTGAATTTGTTATTGTTTTTCAATGTTGAGGTTGTTGTTGTTTTTCAATGTTGAGGTTGTTGTTGAATTTGTTGGTGTTTTTCAATGTTGAGGTTGTTGTTGAATTTGTTGGTGTTTTTCAATGTTGAGGTTGTTGTTCTTTTTCAATGTTGAGGTTGTTGAATTTGCTGGTGTTTTTCAATCTTGAGTTTGTTGTTGAATTTGTTGGTGTTTTTCAATTTTGAGGTTGTTGTTGAATTTGTTGGTGTTTTTCAATGTTGAGGTTGTTGTTCTTTTTCAATGTTGAGGTTGTTGTTGAGTTTGTTGGTGTTTTTCAATGTTGAGGTTGTTGTTGAATTTGTTGGTGTTTTTCAATGTTGAGGTTGTTGTTGAATTTGTTGGTGTTTTTCAATTTTGAGGTTGTTGGTGTTTTTCAATGTTGAGGTTGTTGTTGAATTTGATGGTGTTTTTCAATGTCGAGGTTGTTGTTGAATTTGTTGGTGTTTTTCAATGTTGAAGTTGTTGTTGAATTTGTTGGTGTTTTTCAATTTCGAGTTTGTTGTTGAATTTGTTTTTGTTTTTCAATGTTGAAGTTGTTGTTGAATTTGTTGGTGTTTTTCAATTTCGAGGTTGTTGTTGAATTTGTTTTTGTTTTTCAATGTTGAAGTTTTTGTTGAATTTGTTGGTGTTTTTCAATGTTGAGGTTGTTGTTGAATCTGTTGGTGTTTTTCAATGTTGAGGTTGTTGTTGTTTTTCAATGTTGAGGTTGTTGTTGAATTTGTTGGTGTTTTTCAATGTTGTGGTTGTTGTTGTTTTTCAATGTTGAGGTTGTTGTTGAATTTTTTGTTGTTTTTCAATGTTGCGGTTGTTGTTGTTTTTCAATGTTGAGGTTGTTGTTGAATTTGATGGTGTTTTTCAGTGTTGAGGTTGTTGTTGAATTTGGTGGTGTTTTTCACTGTTGAGGTTGTTGTTGTTTTTCAATGTTGAGGTTGTTGTTGAATTTGTTGGTGTTTTTCAATGTTGAGTTTGTTGTTGTGTTTCAATGTTGAGGTTGTTGTTGAATTTGTTCGTGTTTTTCAATGTTGAGGTTGTTGTTGTCTTTCAATGTAGAGCTTGTTGTTGAATTTGTTGTTGTTTTTCAATGTTGAGGTTGTTGGTGTTTTTCAATGTTGAGGTTGTTGTTGAATTTGTTGGTGTTTTTCAATGTTGAGGTTGTTGTTGAATTTGTTGGTGTTTTTCAATGTTGAGGTTGTTGTTGTTTTTCAATGTTGAGGTTGTTGTTGAGTTTGTTGGTGTTTTTCAATGTTGAGGTTGATGTTGAATTTGTTGGTGTTTTTCAATGTTGAGGTTGTTGTTGTTTTTCAATGTTGAGGTTGTTGTTGAATTTGTTGGTGTTCTTCAATGTTGAGGTTGTTGTTGTTTTTCAATGTTGAGGTTGTTGTTGAATTTGTTGGTGTTTTTCAATGTTGAGTTTGTTGTTGTTTTTCAATGTTGAGGTTGCTAATTTGTTTGTGTTTTTCAAAGTTGAGGTTGTTGTTGAATTTGTTGGTGTTTTTCAATTTTGAGATTGTTGTTGTTTTTCAATGTTGAGGTTGTTGAATTTGTTGGTGTTTTTCAATCTTGAGTTTGTTGTTGAATTTGTTGGTGTTTTTCAATGTTGAGGTTGTTGTTGAATTTGTTGGTGTTTTTCCATGTTGAGGTTGTTGTTGAATTTGTTGGTGTTTTTCAATGTTGAGGTTGTTGTTGAGTTTGTTGGTGTTCTTCAATGTTGAGGTTGTTGTCGTTTTTAAATGTTGAGGTTGTTGTTGAATTTGTTGGTGTTTTTTCAATTTTGAGGTTGTTGGTGTTTTTCAATGTTCAGGTTGTTGTTGAATTTGATGGTGTTTTTCAATGTTGAGGTTGTTGTTGAATTTGTTGGTGTTTTTCAATGTTGAGGTTCTT
Organism: Isurus oxyrinchus; assembly: GCA_026770705.1. NCBI lineage: Eukaryota > Metazoa > Chordata > Chondrichthyes > Lamniformes > Lamnidae > Isurus > Isurus oxyrinchus. The sequence goes on from JANJGN010001440.1 coordinate 90,645, forward strand.
GTTGAATTTGTTATTGTTTTTCAATGTTGAGGTTGTTGTTGTTTTTCAATGTTGAGGTTGTTGTTGAATTTGTTGGTGTTTTTCAATGTTGAGGTTGTTGTTGAATTTGTTGGTGTTTTTCAATGTTGAGGTTCTTGTTGAATTTGTTATTGTTTTTCAATGTTGAGGTTGTTGTTGTTTTTCAATGTTGAGGTTGTTGTTGAATTTGTTGGTGTTTTTCAATGTTGAGGTTGTTGTTGAATTTGTTGGTGTTTTTCAATGTTGAGGTTGTTGTTCTTTTTCAATGTTGAGGTTGTTGAATTTGCTGGTGTTTTTCAATCTTGAGTTTGTTGTTGAATTTGTTGGTGTTTTTCAATTTTGAGGTTGTTGTTGAATTTGTTGGTGTTTTTCAATGTTGAGGTTGTTGTTCTTTTTCAATGTTGAGGTTGTTGTTGAGTTTGTTGGTGTTTTTCAATGTTGAGGTTGTTGTTGAATTTGTTGGTGTTTTTCAATGTTGAGGTTGTTGTTGAATTTGTTGGTGTTTTTCAATTTTGAGGTTGTTGGTGTTTTTCAATGTTGAGGTTGTTGTTGAATTTGATGGTGTTTTTCAATGTCGAGGTTGTTGTTGAATTTGTTGGTGTTTTTCAATGTTGAAGTTGTTGTTGAATTTGTTGGTGTTTTTCAATTTCGAGTTTGTTGTTGAATTTGTTTTTGTTTTTCAATGTTGAAGTTGTTGTTGAATTTGTTGGTGTTTTTCAATTTCGAGGTTGTTGTTGAATTTGTTTTTGTTTTTCAATGTTGAAGTTTTTGTTGAATTTGTTGGTGTTTTTCAATGTTGAGGTTGTTGTTGAATCTGTTGGTGTTTTTCAATGTTGAGGTTGTTGTTGTTTTTCAATGTTGAGGTTGTTGTTGAATTTGTTGGTGTTTTTCAATGTTGTGGTTGTTGTTGTTTTTCAATGTTGAGGTTGTTGTTGAATTTTTTGTTGTTTTTCAATGTTGCGGTTGTTGTTGTTTTTCAATGTTGAGGTTGTTGTTGAATTTGATGGTGTTTTTCAGTGTTGAGGTTGTTGTTGAATTTGGTGGTGTTTTTCACTGTTGAGGTTGTTGTTGTTTTTCAATGTTGAGGTTGTTGTTGAATTTGTTGGTGTTTTTCAATGTTGAGTTTGTTGTTGTGTTTCAATGTTGAGGTTGTTGTTGAATTTGTTCGTGTTTTTCAATGTTGAGGTTGTTGTTGAATTTGTTGGTGTTTTTCAATGTTGAGGTTGTTGTTGTTTTTCAATGTTGAGGTTGTTGTTGAGTTTGTTGGTGTTTTTCAATGTTGAGGTTGTTGTTGAATTTGTTGGTGTTTTTCAATGTTGAGGTTGTTGTTGAATTTGTTGGTGTTTTTCAATGTTGAGGTTGTTGTTGTTTTTAAATGTTGGGCTTGTTGTCGAATTTGTTGGTGTTTTTCAATTTTGAGGAATTTGTTGTTTTTCAATGTTGAGGTTGTTGTTGAATTGGATGGTGTTTTTTCATGATGAGGTTGTTGTTGTTTTTCAAAGTTGAGGTTGTTGTTGAATTTGTTGGTGTTTTTCAATGTCGGGGTTGTTGTTGAATTTGTTGGTGTTTTTCAATGTTGAGGTTGTTGTTGTTTTTCAATGTTGAGGTTGTTGTTGAGTTTTATGGGGTTTTTCAATGTTGAGGTTGTTGTTGAATTTGTTGGTGTTTTTCAATGTTGAGGTTGTTGTTGAATTTGTTGGTGTTTTTCAATGTTGAGGTTGTTGTTGTTTTTAAATGTTGGGCTTGTTGTCGAATTTGTTGGTGTTTTTCAATTTTGAGGATGTTGTTGTTTTTCAATGTTGAGATTGTTGTTGAATTTGTTGGTGTTTTTCCATGATGATGTTGTTGTTGTTTTTCAAAGTTGAGGTTGTTGTTGAATTTGTTGTTGTTTTTCAATGTCGGGGTTGTTGTTGAATTTGTTGGTGTTTTTCAATGTTGAATTTTTTGTTGAATTTGTTGGTGTTTTCAATGTTGAGGTTTTTGTTGAATTTGTTGGTGTTTTTCAATGTTCAGGTTGTTGTTGAATTTGATGGTGTTTTTCAATGTCGAGATTGTTGCTGAATATGTTGGTGTTTTTCAATGTTGAGGTTGTTGTTGTTTTTCAATGTTGAGGTTGTTGTTGAATTTGTTGGTGTTTTTCAATTTCGAGGTTGTTGGTGAATTTGTTGGTGTTTTTCAATGTTGAAGTTGTTGTTGAATTTGTAGGTGTTTTTCAATGTTGAGGTTGTTGTTGTTTTTCAATGTTGAGGTTGTTGTTGAATTTGTTGGTGTTTTTCAATGTTGAGGTTGTTGTTGTTTTTCAATGCTGAGGTTGTTGTTGAATTTGTTGGTGTTTTTCAATGTTGAGGTTGTTGTTGAATTTGTTGGTGTTTTCCAATGTTGAGGTTGTTGTTGTTTTTCAATGTTGAGGTTGTTGTTGAATTTGTTGGTGTTTTTCAATGTTGAGGTTGTTGTTGTTTTTCAATGTTGAGGTTGTTGTTGAATTTGTTGGTGTTATTCAATGTTGAGGTTGTTGTTGTTTTTCAATGTTGAGGTTGTTGTTGAATTTGTTGGTGTTTTTCAATTTCGAGGTTGTTGTTGAATTTGTTGGTGTTTTTCAATTTTGAGGTTGTTGTTGTTTTTCAATGCTGAGGTTGTTGTTGAATTTGTTGTTGTTTTTCAATGTTGAGGTTGTTGAATTTGTTGGTGTTTTTCAATCTTGAGCTTGTTGTTGAATTTGTTGCTGTTTTTCAATGTTGAGGTTGTTGTTGAATTTGTTGGTGTGTTTCCATGTTGAGGTTGTTGTTGTTTTTCAATGTTGAGGTTGTTGTTGAGTTTGTTGGTGTTTTTCAATGTTGAGGTTGCTGTTGTTTTTAAATGTTGAGGTTGTTGTTGAATTTGTTGGTGTTTTTTCAATTTTGAGGTTGTTGGTGTTTTTCAATGTTCAGGTTGTTGTTGAATTTGATGGTGTTTTTCAATGTTGAGGTTGTTGTTGAATTTGTTGGTGTTTTTCAATGTTGAGGTTGTTGTTGAATTTGTTGGTGTTTTTCAATGTTGAGGTTGTTGTTGTTTTTCAATGTTGAGGTTGTTGTTGAGTTTGTTGTTGTTTTTCAATGTTGAGGTTGTTTTTGAATTTGTTGGTGTTTTTCAATGTTGAGGTTGTTGTTGAATTTGTTGGTGTTTTTCAATGTTTTGGTTGTTGTTGTTTTTAAATGTTGGGTTTGTTGTCGAATTTGTTGGTGTTTTTCAATTTTGAGGATGTTGTTGTTTTTCAATGTTGAGGTTGTTGTTGAATTTGTTGGTGTTTTTCCATGATGAGGTTGTTGTTGTTTTTCAAAGTTGAGGTTGTTGTTGAATTTGTTGGTGTTTTTCAATGTCGGGGTCGTTGTTGAATTTGTTGGTGTTTTACAATGTTGAGGTTGTTGTTGTTTTTCAATGTTGAGGTTGTTGTTGAGTTTGTTGGTGTTTTTCAATGTTGAGGTTGTTGTTGAATTTGTTGGTGTTTTTCAATGTTGAGGTTGTTGTTGAATTTGTTGGTGTTTTTCAATGTTGAGGTTGTTGTTGTTTTTAAATGTTGGGCTTGTTGTCGAATTTGTTGGTGTTTTTCAATTTTGAGGATGTTGTTGTTTTTCAATGTTGAAGTTGTTGTTGAATTTGTTGGTGTTTTTCCATGATGAGGTTGTTGTTGTTTTTCAAAGTTGAGGTTGTTGTTGAATTTGTTGTTGTTTTGCAATGTCGGGGTTGTTGTTGAATTTGTTGGTGTTTTTCAATGTTGAATTTTTTGTTGAATTTGTTGGTGTTTTTCAATGTTGAGGTTGTTGTTTTTCAATGTTAAGGTTGTTGTTGAATTTGTTGGCGTTTTTAAATGTTGAGGTTGTTGTTGAATTTGTTGGTGTTTTCAATGTTGAGGTTTTTGTTGAATTTGTTGGTGTTTTTCCATGTTCAGGTTGTTGTTGAATTTGATGGTGTTTTTCAATGTCGAGATTGATGCTGAATTTGTTGGTGTTTTTCAATGTTGAAGTTGTTGTTGAATTTGTTGGTGTTTTTCAATGTTGAGGTTGTTGCTGTTTTTCAATGTTGAGGTTGTTGTTGAATTTGTTGGTGTTTTTCAATGCTGAGATTGTTGTTGTTTTTCAATGTTGAGGTTGTTGTTGAATTTGTTGGTGTTTTTAAATGTTGAGGTTGTTGTTGAATTTGTTGGTGTTTTTCAATGTTGAGGTTGTTGTTGTTTTTCAATGTTAGGGTTGTTGTTGAATTTGTTGGTGTTTTTCAATGTTGAGGTTGTTAATTGTTTTTCAATTTTGAGGTTGTTGTTGAATTTGTTGGTGTTTTTCAATTTCGAGGTTGTTGGTGAATTTGTTGGTGTTTTTCAATTTTGAAGTTGTTGTTGAATTTGTAGGTGTTTTTCAATGTTGAGGTTGTTGTTGTTTTTCAATGTTGAGGATGTTGTTGAATTTGTTGGTGTTTTTCAATGTTGAGGTTGTTGTTGTTTTTCAATGCTGAGGTTGTTGTTGAATTTGTTGGTGTTTTTCAATGTTGAGGTTGTTGTTGAATTTGTTGGTGTTTTTCAATGTTGAGGTTGTTGTTGTTTTTCAATGTTGAGGTTGTTGTTGAATTTGTTGGTGTTTTTCAATGTTGAGGTTGTTGCTGTTTTTCAATGTTGAGGTTGTTGTTGAATTTCTTGGTGTTATTCAATGTTGAGGTTGTTGTTGTTTTTCAATGTTGAGGTTGTTGTTGAATTTGTTGGTGTTTTTCAATTTCGTGGTTGTTGTTGAATTTGTTGGTGTTTTTCAATGTTGAAGTTGTTGTTGAATTTGCTGGCGTTTTTCAATGCTGAGGTTGTTGTTGTTTTTCACTGTTGAGGTTGTTGTTGAATTTGTTGGTGTTTTTCAATTTTGAGGTTGTTGTTGTTTTTCAATGCTGAGGTTGTTGTTGAATTTGTTGTTGTTTTTCAATGTTGTGGTTGTTGTTGAATTTGTTGGTGTTTTTCAATATTGAGATTGTTGTTGTTTTTCAATGTTGAGGTTGTTGTTGAATTTGTTGGTGTTTTTAAATGTTGAGGTTGTTGTTGAATTTGTTGGTGTTTTTCAATGTTGAGGTTGTTGTTGTTTTTCAATGTTGAGGTTGTTGTTGAATTTGTTGGTGTTTTTCAATGTTTAGGTTGTAATTTTTTTTTCAATGTTGAGGTTGTTGTTGAATTTGTTGGTGTTTTTCAATTTCGAGGTTGTTGTTGAATTTGTTGGTGTTTTTCAATGTTGAAGTTGTTGTTGAATTTGCTGGCGTTTTTCAATGCTGAGTTTGTTGTTGTTTTTCAATGTTGAGGTTGTTGTTGAATTTGTTGGTGTTTTTCAATTTTGAGGTTGTTGTTGTTTTTCAATGTTGAGGTTGTTGTTGAATTTGTTGGTGTTTTTCAATGTTGAGGTTGTTGTTGTTTTTCAATGTTGAGGTTATTGTTGAATTTGTTTGTGTTTTTCAATGTTGAGGTTGTTGTTGTTTTTCAATGTTGAGGTTGTTGTTGAATTTGTTGGTGTTTTTCAATGTTGAGTTTGTTGGTGTTTTTCAATGTTGAGGTTGTTGTTGAATTTGTTGGTGTTTTTCAATGTTGAGGTTGTTGTTGTTTTTCAATGTTGAGGTTGTTGTTGAATTTGTTGGTGTTTTTCAATGTTGAGGTAGTTGTTGAATTTGTTGGTGTTTTTCAATGTTGAGGTTGTTGTTCTTTTTCAATGTTGAGGTTGTTGAATTTGTTGGTGTTTTTCAATGTTGAGGTTGTTGTTGAATTTGTTGGTGTTTTTCAATGTTGAGGTTGTTGTTTTTAATTGTTGAGGTTGTTGTTGAATTTGTTGGTGTTTTTTCAATTTTGAGGTTGTTGGTGTTTTTCAATGTTGAGGTTGTTGTTGAATTTGATGGTGTTTTTCACTGTCGAGGTTGGTGTTGAATTTGTTGGTGTTTTTCAATGCTGAAGTTGTTGTTGAATTTGTTGGTGTTTTTCAATTTCGAAGTTGTTGTTGAATTTGTTTTTGTTTTTCAATGTTGAAGTTGTTGTTGAATTTGTTGGTGTTTTTCAATTTCGAGGTTGTTGTTGAATTTGTTTTTGTTTTTCAATGTTGAAGTTTTTGTTGAATTTGTTGGTGTTTTTCAATGTTGAGGTTGTTGTTGTTTTTCAATGTTGAGGTTGTTGTTGAATTTGTTGGTGTTTTTCAATGTTGAGGTTGTTGTTGTTTTTCAATGCTGAGGTTGTTGTTGAATTTGTTGGTGTTTTTCAATGTTGAGGTTGTTGTTGAATTTGTTGGTGTTTTTCAATGTTGAGGTTGTTGTTGTTTTTCAATGTTGAGGTTGTTGTTGAATTTTTTGGTGTTTTTCAATCTTGAGGTTGTTGTTGTTTTTCAATGTTGAGGTTGTTGTTGAATTTCATGGTGTTTTTCAGTGTTGAGGTTGTTGTTGAATTTGGTGGTGTTTTTCAATGTTGAGGTTGTTGTTGTTTTTCAATGTTGAGGTTGTTGTTGAATTTGTTGGTGTTTTTCAATGTTGAGTTTGTTGTTGTGTTTCAATGTTGAGGTTGTTGTTGAATTTGTTGGTGTTTTTCAATGTGGAGGTTGTTGTTGTTTTTCAATGTTGAGCTTGTTGTTGAATTTGTTGTTGTTTTTCAATGTTGAGGTTTTTGGTGTTTTTCAATGTTGAGGTTGTTGTTGAATTTGTTGTTGTTTTTCAATGCTGAGGTTGTTGTTGAATTTGTTGGTGTTTTTCAATGTTGAGGTTGTTGTTGAATTTGTTGGTGTTTTTCAATGTTGAGGTTGTTGTTGTTTTTCAATGTTGAGGTTGTTGTTGAATTTGTTGGTGTTTCTAAATGTTGAGGTTGTTGTTGTTTTTCAATGTTGAGGTTGTTGTTGAATTTGTTGGTGTTATTCAATGTTGAGGTTGTTGTTGTTTTTCAATGTTGAGGTTGTTGTTGAATTTGTTGGTGTTTTTCAATTTCGAGGTTGTTGTTGAATTTGTTCGTGTTTTTTAATGTTGAAGTTGTTCAATTTGCTGGTGTTTTTCAATGTTGAGGTTGTTGTTGTTTTTCAATGTTGAGGTTGTTGTTGAATTTGTTGGTGTTTTTCAATGTTGAGGTTGTTGTTGTTTTTCAATGCTGAGGTTGTTGTGGAATTTATTCGTGTTTTTCAATGTTGAGGTTGTTGTTGAATTTGTTGGTGTTTTTCAATGTTGAGGTTGTTGTTGTTTTTCAATGTTGAGGTTGTTGTTGAATTTGTTGGTGTTTTTCAATGTTGAGGTTGTTTTTGTTTTTCAATGTTGAGGTTGTTGTTGAATTTGTTGGTGTTTTTCAATGTTGAGGTTGTTGTTGAATTTGTTGGTGTTTTTCAATGTTGAGGTTGTTGTTGAATTTGTTGGTGTTTTTCAAGGTTGAGGTTGTTGTTGAATTTGTTGGTGTTTTTCAATGTTGAGGTTGTTGTTCTTTTTCAATGTTGAGGTTGATGAATTTGTTGGTGTTTTTCAATCTTGAGTTTGTTGTTGAATTTGTTGGTGTTTTTCAATGTTGAGGTTGTTGTTGAATTTGTTCGTGTTTTTCAATGTTGAGGTCGTTGTTGTTTTTAAACGTTGAGGTTGTTGTTGAATTTGTTGGTGTTTTTTCAATTTTGAGGTTGTTGGTGTTTTTCAATGTTGAGGTTGTTGTTGAATTTGATGGTGTTTTTCAATGTCGAGGTTGTTGTTGAATTTGTTGGTGTTTTTCAATGTTGAAGTTGTTGTTGAATTTATTGGTGTTTTTCAATTTCGAGGTTGTTGTTGAATTTGTTTTTGTTTGTCAGTGTTGAAGTTTTTGTTGAATTTGTTGGTGTTTTTCAATGTTGAGGTTGTTGGTCTTTTTCAATGTTGAGGTTGTTGTTGAATTTGTTGGTGTTTTTCAATGTTGAGGTTGTTGTTGTTTTTCAATGTTGAGGTTGTTGTTGAGTTTGTTGGTGTTTTTCAATGTTGAGGTTGTTGTTGAATTTGTTGGTGTTTTTCAATGTTGAGGTTGTTGTTGTTTTTCAATGTTGAGGTTGTTGTTGAATTTGTTGGTGTTTTTTCAATTTTGAGGTTCTTGGTGTTTTTCAATGTTGAGGTTGTTGTTGAATTTGATGTTGTTTTTCAATGTTGAGGTTGTTGTTGAATTTGTTGGTGTTTTTCAATGTTGAGGTTGTTGGTGTTTTTCAATGTTGAGGTTGTTGTTGAATTTGTTGGTGTTTTTCAATGTTGAGGTTGTTGTTGAATTTGTTGGTGTTTTTCAATGTTGAGGTTGTTGTTGTTTTTCAATGTTGAGGTTGTTGTTGAGTTTGTTGGTGTTTTTCAATGTTGAGGTTGTTGTTGAATTTGTTGGTGTTTTTCAATGTTGAGGTTGTTGTTGTTTTTCAATGCTGAGGTTGTTGTTGAATTTGTTGGTGTTTATCAATGTTGAGGTTGTTGTTGAATTTGTTGGTGTTTTTCAATGTTGAGGTTGTTGTTGTTTTTCAATGTTGAGGTTGTTGTTGAATTTGTTGGTGTTTTACAATGTTGAGGTTGTTGTTGTTTTTCAATGTTGAGGTTGTTGTTGAATTTGTAGGTGTTATTCAATGTTGAGGTTGTTGTTGTTTTTCAATGTTGAAGTTGTTGTTCAATTTGCTGGTGTTTTTCAATGTTGAGGTTGTTGTTGTTTTTCAATGTTGAGGTTGTTGTTGAATTTGTTGGTGTTTTTCAATGTTGAGGTTGTTGTTGTTTTTCAATGCTGAGGTTGTTGTTGAATTTGTTGGTGTTTTTCAATGTTGAGGTTGTTGTTGAATTTGTTGGTGTTTTTCAATGTTGAGGTTGTTGTTGTTTTTCAATTTTGAGGTTGTTGTTGAATTTGTTGGTGTTTTTCAATGTTGAGGTTGTTGTTGTTTTTCAATGTTGAGGTTGTTGTTGAATTTGTTGGTGTTTTTCAATGTTGAGGTTGTTGTTGAATTTGTTGGTGTTTTTCAATGTTGAGGTTGTTGTTGAATTTGTTGGTGTTTTTCAATGTTGAGGTTGTTGTTGAATTTCTGGTGTTTTTCAATGTTGAGGTTGTTGTTCTTTTTCAATGTTCAGGTTGATGAATTTGTTGGTGTTTTTCAATCTTGAGTTTGTTGTTGAATTTGTTGGTGTTTTTCAATGTTGAGGTTGTTGTTGAAATTGTTGGTGTTTTTCAATGTTGAGGTTGTTGTTGCTTTTCAATGTTGAGGTTGTTGTTGAGTTTGTTGGTGTTTTTCAATGTTGAGGTTGTTGTTGAATTTGTTGGTGTTTTTCAATGTTGAGGTTGTTGTTGAATTTGTTGGTGTTTTTCAATGTTGAGGTTGTTGTTGTTTTTAAATGTTGAGGTTGTTGTTGAATTTGTTGGTGTTTTTTCAATTTTGAGGTTGTTGGTGTTTTTCAATGTTGAGGTTGTTGTTGTTTTTCAATGTTGAGGTTGTTGTTGAATTTGTTGGTGTTTTTCAATGTTGAGGTTGTTGTTGTTTTTCAATGCTGAGGTTGTTGTTGAATTTGTTGGTGTTTTTCAATGTTGAGGTTGTTGTTGAATTTGTTGGTGTTTTTCAATGTTGAGGTTGTTGTTGTTTTTCAATGTTGAGGTTGTTGTTGAATTTTTTGTTGTTTTTCAATGTTGAGGTTGTTGTTCTTTTTCAATGTTGAGGTTAATGAATTTGTTGGTGTTTTTCAATCTTGAGTTTGTTGTTGAATTTGTTGGTGTTTTTCAATGTTGAGGTTGTTGTTGAATTTGTTGGTGTTTTTCAATGTTGAGGTTGTTGTTGTTTTTCAATGTTGAGGTTGTTATTGAGTTTGTTGGCGTTTTTCAATGTTGAGGTTGTTGTTGAATTTGTTGGTGTTTTTCAATGTTGAGGTTGTTGTTGAATTTGTTGGTGTTTTTCAATGTTGAAGTTGTTGTTGAATTTGTTGGTGTTTTTCAAATTCGAGGTTGTTGTTGAATTTGTTTTTGTTTTTCAATGTTGAAGTTGTTGTTGAATTTGTTGGTGTTTTTCAATTTCGAGGTTGTTGTTGAATTTGTTTTTGTTTTTCAGTGTTGAAGTTTTTGTTGAATTTGTTGGTGTTTTTCAATGTTGAGGTTGTTGTTGTTTTTCAATGTTGAGGTTGTTGTTGAATTTGTTGGTGTTTTTCAATGTTGAGGTTGTTGTTGTTTTTCAATGCTGAGGTTGTTGTTGAATTTGTTGGTGTTTTTCAATGTTGAGGTTGTTGTTGAATTTGTTGGTGTTTTTCAATGTTGAGGTTGTTGTTGTTTTTCAATGTTGAGGTAGTTGTTGAATTTTTTGTTGTTTTTCAATGTTGAGGTTGTTGTTCTTTATCAATGTTGAGGTTAATGAATTTGTTGGTGTTTTTCAATCTTGAGTTTGTTGTTGAATTTGTTGGTTTTTTTCAATGTTGAGGTTGTTGTTGAAAGTGTTGGTGTTTTTCAATGTTGAGGTTGTTGTTGTTTTTCAATGTTGAGGTCGTTATTGAGTCTGTTGGTGTTTTTCAATGTTGAGGTTGTTGTTGAATTTGTTGGTGTTTTTCAATGTTGAAGTTGTTGTTGTTTTTAAATGTTGAGGTTGTTGTTGAATTTGTTGGTGTTTTTTCAATTTTGAGGTTGTTGGTGTTTTTCAATGTTGAGGTTGTTGTTGAATTTGATGGTGTTTTTCAATGTCGAGGTTGTTGTTGAATTTGTTGGTGTTTTTCAATGTTGAAGTTGTTGTTGAATTTGTTGGTGTATTTCAATTTCGAGGTTGTTGTTGAATTTGTTTTTGTATTTCAATGTTGAAGTTGTTGTTGAATTTGTTGGTGTTTTTCAATTTCGAGGTTGTTGTTGAATTTGTTTTTGTTTTTCAGTGTTGAAGTTTTTGTTGAATTTGTTGGTGTTTTTCAATGTTGAGGTTGTTGGTGTTTTTCAATGTTGAGGTTGTTGTTGAATTTGTTGGTGTTTTTCAATTTCGAGGTTGTTGTTGAATTTGTTGGTGTTTTTCAATGTTGAGGTTGTTGTTGTTTTTCAATGTTGAGGTTGTTGTTGAGTTTGTTGGTGTTTTTCAATGTTGAGGTTGTTGTTGAATTTGTTGGTGTTTTTCAATGTTGAGGTTGTTGTTGTTTTTCAATGCTGAGGTTGTTGTTGAATTTGTTGGTGTTTATCAATGTTGAGGTTGTTGTTGAATTTGTTGGTGTTTTTCAATGTTGAGGTTGTTGTTGTTTTTCAATGTTGAGGTTGTTGTTGAATTTGTTGGTGTTTTTCAATGTTGAGGTTGTTGTTGTTTTTCAATGTTGAGGTTGTTGTTGAATTTGTTGGTGTTATTCAATGTTGAGGTTGTTGTTGTTTTTCAATGTTGAGGTTGTTGTTGAATTTGTTGGTGTTTTTCAATTTCGAGGTTGTTGTTGAATTTGTTGGTGTTTTTCAATGTTGAAGTTGTTGTTCAATTTGCTGGTGTTTTTCAATGTTGAGGTTGTTGTTGTTTTTCAATGTTGAGGTTGTTGTTGAATTTGTTGGTGTTTTTCAATGTTGAGGTTGTTGTTGTTTTTCAATGCTGAGGTTGTTGTTGAATTTGTTGGTGTTTTTCAATGTTGAGGTTGTTGTTGAATTTGTTGGTGTTTTTCAATGTTGAGGTTGTTGTTGTTTTTCAATTTTGAGGTTGTTGTTGAATTTGTTGGTGTTTTTCAATGTTGAGGTTGTTGTTGTTTTTCAATGTTGAGGTTGTTGTTGAATTTGTTGTTGTTTTTCAATGTTGAGGTTGTTGTTGAATTTGTTGGTGTTTTTCAATGTTGAGGTTGTTGTTGAATTTGTTGGTGTTTTTCAATGTTGAGGTTGTTGTTGAATTTCTGGTGTTTTTCAATGTTGAGGTTGTTGTTCTTTTTCAATGTTGAGTTTGATGAATTTGTTGGTGTTTTTCAATCTTGAGTTTGTTGTTGAATTTGTTGGTGTTTTTCAATGTTGAGGTTGTTGTTGAAATTTTTGGTGTTTTTCAATGTTGAGGTTGTTGTTGCTTTTCAATGTTGAGGTTGCTGTTGAGTTTGTTGGTGTTTTTCAATGTTCAGGTTGTTGTTGAATTTGTTGGTGTTTTTCAATGTTGAGGTTGTTGTTGAATTTGTTGGTGTTTTTCAATGTTGAGGTTGTTGTTGTTTTTAAATGTTGAGGTTGTTGTTGAATTTGTTGGTGTTTTTCAATTTTGAGGTTGTTGGTGTTTTTCAATGTTGAGGTTGTTGTTGTTTTTCAATGTTGAGGTTGTTGTTGAATTTGTTGCTGTTTTTCAATGTTGAGGTTGTTGTTGTTTTTCAATGCTGAGGTTGTTGTTGAATTTGTTGTTTTTTTTCAATGTTGAGGTTGTTGTTGAATTTGTTGGTGTTTTTCAATGTTGAGGTTGTTGTTGTTTTTCAATGTTGAGGTTGTTGTTGAATTTTTTGTTGTTTTTCAATGTTGAGGTTGTTGTTCTTTTTCAATGTTGAGGTTAATGAATTTGTTGGTGTTTTTCAATCTTGAGTTTGTTGTTGAATTTGTTGGTGTTTTTCAATGTTGAGGTTGTTGTTGAATTTGTTGGTGTTTTTCAATGTTGAGGTTGTTGTTGTTTTTCAATGTTGAGGTTGTTATTGAGTTTGTTGGTGTTTTTCAATGTTGAGGTTGTTGTTGAATTTGTTGGTGTTTTTCAATGTTGAGGTTGTTGTTGTTTTTAAATGTTGAGGTTGTTGTTGAATTTGTTGGTGTTTTTTCAATTTTGAGGTTGTTGGTGTTTTTCAATGTTGAGGTTGTTGTTGAATTTGATGGTGTTTTTCAATGTCGAGGTTGTTGTTGAATTTGTTGGTGTTTTTCAATGTTGAAGTTGTTGTTGAATTTGTTGGTGTTTTTCAATTTCGAGGTTGTTGTTGAATTTGTTTTTGTATTTCAATGTTGAAGTTGTTGTTGAATTTGTTGGTGTTTTTCAATTTCGAGGTTGTTGTTGAATTTGTTTTTGTTTTTCAGTGTTGAAGTTTTTGTTGAATTTGTTGGTGTTTTTCAATGTTGAGGTTGTTGTTGTTTTTAAATGTTGAGGTTGTTGTTGAATTTGTTGGTGTTTTTTCAATTTTGAGGTTGTTGGTGTTTTTCAATGTTGAGGTTGTTGTTGTTTTTCAATGTTGAGGTTGTTGTTGAATTTGTTGTTGTTTTTCAATGTTGAGGTTGTTGTTGTTTTTCAGTGCTGAGGTTGTTGTTGAATTTGTTGTTTTTTTTCAATGTTGAGGTTGTTGTTGAATTTGTTGGTGTTTTTCAATGTTGAGGTTGTTGTTGTTTTTCAATGTTGAGGTTGTTGTTGAATTTTTTGTTGTTTTTCAATGTTGAGGTTGTTGTTCTTTTTCAATGTTGAGGTTAATGAATTTGTTGGTGTTTTTCAATCTTGAGTTTGTTGTTGAATTTGTTGGTGTTTTTCAATGTTGAGGTTGTTGTTGAATTTGTTGGTGTTTTTCAATGTTGAGGTTGTTGTTGTTTTTCAATGTTGAGGTTGTTATTGAGTTTGTTGGTGTTTTTCAATGTTGAGGTTGTTGTTGAATTTGTTGGTGTTTTTCAATGTTGAGGTTGTTGTTGTTTTTAAATGTTGAGGTTGTTGTTGAATTTGTTGGTGTTTTTTCAATTTTGAGGTTGTTGGTGTTTTTCAATGTTGAGGTTGTTGTTGAATTTGATGGTGTTTTTCAATGTCGAGGTTGTTGTTGAATTTGTTGGTGTTTTTCAATGTTGAATTTGTTGTTGAATTTGTTGGTGTTTTTCAATTTCGAGGTTGTTGTTGAATTTGTTTTTGTATTTCAATGTTGAAGTTGTTGTTGAATTTGTTGGTGTTTTTCAATTTCGAGGTTGTTGTTGAATTTGTTTTTGTTTTTCAGTGTTGAAGTTTTTGTTGAATTTGTTGGTGTTTTTCAATGTTGAGGTTGTTGGTGTTTTTCAATGTTGAGGTTGTTGTTGAATTTGTTGGTGTTTTTCAATGTTGAGGTTGTTGTTGAATTTGTTGGTGTTTTTCAATGTTGAGGTTGTTGTTGTTTTTCAATGTTGAGGTTGTTGTTGAGTTTGTTGGTGTTTTTCAATGTTGAGGTTGTTGTTGAATTTGTTGGTGTTTTTCAATGTTGAGGTTGTTGTTGTTTTTCAATGCTGAGGTTGTTGTTGAATTTGTTGGTGTTTATCAATGTTGAGGTTGTTGTTGAATTTGTTGGTGTTTTTCAATGTTGAGGTTGTTGTTGTTTTTGAATGTTGAGGTTGTTGTTGAATTTGTTGGTGTTTTTCAATGTTGAGGTTGTTGTTGTTTTTCAATGTTGAGGTTGTTGTTGAATTTGTTGGTGTTATTCAATGTTGAGGTTGTTGTTGTTTTTCAATGTTGAGGTTGTTGTTGAATTTGTTGGTGTTTTTCAATTTCGAGGCTGTTGTTGAATTTGTTGGTGTTTTTCAATGTTGAAGTTGTTGTTCAATTTGCTGGTGTTTTTCAATGTTGAGGTTGTTGTTGTTTTTCAATGTTGAGGTTGTTGTTGAATTTGTTGGTGTTTTTCAATGTTGAGGTTGTTGTTGTTTTTCAATGCTGAGGTTGTTGTTGAATTTGTTGGTGTTTTTCAATGTTGAGGTTGTTGTTGAATTTGTTGGTGTTTTTCAATGTTGAGGTTGTTGTTGTTTTTCAATTTTGAGGTTGTTCTTGAATTTGTTGGTGTTTTTCAATGTTGAGGTTGTTGTTGTTTTTCAATGTTGAGGTTGTTGTTGAATTTGTTGGTGTTTTTCAATGTTGAGGTTGTTGTTGCTTTTCAATGTTGAGGTTGTTGTTGAGTTTGTTGGTGTTTTTCAATGTTGAGGTTGTTGTTGAATTTGTTTTTGTTTTTCAATGTTGAGGTTGTTGTTGAATTTGTTGGTGTTTTTCAATGTTGAGGTTGTTGTTGTTTTTAAATGTTGAGGTTGTTGTTGAATTTGTTGGTGTTTTTTCAATTTTGAGGTTGTTGGTGTTTTTCAATGTTGAGGTTGTTGTTGAATTTGATGGTGTTTTTCAATGTCGAGGTTGTTGTTGAATTTGTTGGTGTTTTTCAATGTTGAAGTTGTTGTTGAATTTGTTGGTGTTTTTCAATTTCGAGGTTGTTGTTGAATTTGTTTTTGTTTTTCAATGTTGAAGTTGTTGTTGAATTTGTTGGTGTTTTTCAATTTCGAGGTTGTTGTTGAATTTGTTTTTGTTTTTCAGTGTTGAAGTTTTTGTTGAATTTGTTGGTGTTTTTCAATGTTGAGTTTGTTGTTGTTTTTCAATGTTGAGGTTGTTGTTGAATTTGTTGGTGTTTTTCAATGTTGAGGTTGTTGTTGTTTTTCAATGCTGAGGTTGTTGTTGAATTTGTTGGTGTTTTTCAATGTTGAGGTTGTTGTTGAATTTGTTGGTGTTTTTCAATGTTGAGGTTGTTGTTGTTTTTCAATGTTGAGGTTGTTGTTGAGTTTGTTGGTGTTTTTCAATGTTGAGGTTGTTGTTGAATTTGTTGGTGTTTTTCAATGTTGAGGTTGTTGTTGTTTTTCAATGCTGAGGTTGTTGTTGAATTTGTTGGTGTTTATCAATGTTGAGGTTGTTGTTGAATTTGTTGGTGTTATTCAATGTTGAGGTTTTTGTTGTTTTTCAATGTTGAGGTTGTTGTTGAATTTGTTGGTGTTTTTCAATGTTGAGGTTGTTGTTGTTTTTCAATGTTGAGGTTGTTGTTGAATTTGTTGGTGTTATTCAATGTTGAGGTTGTTGTTGTTTTTCAATGTTGAGGTTGTTGTTGAATTTGTTGGTGTTTTTCAATTTCGAGGTTGTTGTTGAATTTGTAGGTGTTTTTCAATGTTGAAGTTGTTGTTCAATTTGCTGGTGTTTTTCAATGTTGAGGTTGTTGTTGTTTTTCATTGTTGAGGTTGTTGTTGAATTTGTTGGTGTTTTTCAATGTTGAGGTTGTTGTTGTTTTTCAATGCTGAGGTTGTTGTTGAATTTGTTGGTGTTTTTCAATGTTGAGGTTGTTGTTGAATTTGTTGGTGATTTTCAATGTTGAGGTTGTTGTTGTTTTTCAATGTTGAGGTTGTTGTTGAATTTGTTGGTGTTTTTCAATGTTGAGGTTGTTGTTTTTTTCAATGTTGAGGTTGTTGTTGAATTTGTTGGTGTTTTTCAATGTTGAGGTTGTTGTTGAATTTGTTGGTGTTTTTCAATGTTGAGGTTGTTGTTGAATTTGTTGGTGTTTTTCAATGTTGAGGTTGTTGTTGAATTTGTTGGTGTTTTTCAATGTTGAGGTTGTTGTTCTTTTTCAATGTTGAGGTTGATGAATTTGTTGGTGTTTTTCAATCTTGAGTTTGTTGTTGAATTTGTTGGTGTTTTTCAATTTTGAGGTTGTTGTTGAAATTGTTGGTGTTTTTCAATGTTGAGGTTGTTGTTGCTTTTCAATGTTGAGGTTGTTGTTGAGTTTGTTGGTGTTTTTCAATGTTGAGGTTGTTGTTGAATTTGTTGGTGTTTTTCAATGTTGAGGTTGTTGTTGAATTTGTTGGTGTTTTTCAATGTTGAGGTTGTTGTTGTTTTTAAATGTTGAGGTTGTTGTTGAATTTGTTGGTGTTTTTTCAATTTTGAGGTTGTTGGTGTTTTTCAATGTTGAGGTTGTTGTTGAATTTGATGGTGTTTTTCAATGTCGAGGTTGTTGTTGAATTTGTTGGTGTTTTTCAATGTTGAAGTTGTTGTTGAATTTGTTGGTGTTTTTCAATTTCGAGGTTGTTGTTGAATTTGTTTTTGTTTTTCAGTGTTGAAGTTTTTGTTGAATTTGTTGGTGTTTTTCAATGTTGAGTTTGTTGTTGTTTTTCAATGTTGAGGTTGTTGTTGAATTTGTTGGTGTTTTTCAATGTTGAGGTTGTTGTTGTTTTTCAATGCTGAGGTTGTTGTTGAATTTGTTGGTGTTTTTCAATGTTGAGGTTGTTGTTGAATTTGTTGGTGTTTTTCAATGTTGAGGTTGTTGTTGTTTTTCAATGTTGAGGTTGTTGTTGAATTTTTTGCTGTTTTTCAATGTTGAGGTTGTTGTTGTTTTTCAATGTTGAGGTTGTTGTTGAATTTCATGGTGTTTTTCAGTGTTCAGGTTGTTGTTGAATTTGGTGGTGTTTTTCAATGTTGAAGTTGTTGTTGTTTTTCAATTTTGAGGTTGTTGTTGAATTTGTTCGTGTTTTTCAATGTTGAGTTTGTTGTTGTGTTTCAATGTTGAGGTTGTTGTTGAATTTGTTGGTGTTTTTCAATGTTGAGGTTGTTGTTCTTTTTCAATGTTGAACTTGATGTTGAATTTGTTGGTGTTTTTCAATGTTGAAGTTGTTGGTGTTTTTCAATGTTGTGGTTGTTGTTGAATTTGTTGGTGTTTTTCAATGTTGAGGTTGTTGTTGAATTTGTTGGTGTTTTTCAATGTTGAGGTTGTTGTTGTTTTTCAATTTTGAGGTTGTTGTTGAATTTGTTGGTGTTTTTCAATGTTGAGGTTGTTGTTGTTTTTCAATGTTGAGGTTGTTGTTGAATTTGTTGTTGTTTTTCAATGTTGAGGTTGTTGTTGAATTTGTTGGTGTTTTTCAATGTTGAGGTTGTTGTTGAATTTGTTGGTGTTTTTCAATGTTGAGGTTGTTGTTGAATTTCTGGTGTTTTTCAATGTTGAGGTTGTTGTTCTTTTTCAATGTTGAGGTTGATGAATTTGTTGGTGTTTTTCAATCTTGAGTTTGTTGTTGAATTTGTTGGTGTTTTTCAATGTTGAGGGTGTTGTTGAAATTGTTGGTGTTTTTCAATGTTGAGGTTGTTGTTGCTTTTCAATGTTGAGGTTGCTGTTGAGTTTGTTGGTGTTTTTCAATGTTGAGGTTGTTGTTGAATTTGTTGGTATTTTTCAATGTTGAGGTTGTTGTTGAATTTGTTGGTGTTTTTCAATGTTGAGGTTGTTGTTGTTTTTAAATGTTGAGGTTGTTGTTGAATTTGTTGGTGTTTTTTCAATTTTGAGGTTGTTGGTGTTTTTCAATGTTGAGGTTGTTGTTGTTTTTCAATGTTGAGGTTGTTGTTGAATTTGTTGGTGTTTTTCAATGTTGAGGTTGTTGTTGTTTTTCAATGCTGAGGTTGTTGTTGAATTTGTTGTTTTTTTTCAATGTTGAGGTTGTTGTTGAATTTGTTGGTGTTTTTCAATGTTGAGGTTGTTGTTGTTTTTCAATGTTGAGGTTGTTGTTGAATTTTTTGTTGTTTTTCAATGTTGAGGTTGTTGTTCTTTTTCAATGTTGAGGTTAATGAATTTGTTGGTGTTTTTCAATCTTGAGTTTGTTGTTGAATTTGTTGGTGTTTTTCAATGTTGAGGTTGTTGTTGAATTTGTTGGTGTTTTTCAATGTTGAGGTTGTTGTTGTTTTTCAATGTTGAGGTTGTTATTGAGTTTGTTGGTGTTTTTCAATGTTGAGGTTGTTGTTGAATTTGTTGGTGTTTTTCAATGTTGAGGTTGTTGTTGTTTTTAAATGTTGAGGTTGTTGTTGAATTTGTTGGTGTTTTTTCAATTTTGAGGTTGTTGGTGTTTTTCAATGTTGAGGTTGTTGTTGAATTTGATGGTGTTTTTCAATGTCGAGGTTGTTGTTGTTTTTCAATGCTGAGGTTGTTGTTGAATTTGTTGGTGTTTTTCAATGGTGAGGTTGTTGTTGTATTTGTTGGTGTTTTTCAATGTTAAGGTTGTTGTTGTTTTTCAATGTTGAGGTTGTTGTTGAATTTGTTGGTGTTTTTCAATGTTGAGGTTGTTGTTGTTTTTCAATGTTGAGGTTGTTGTTGAATTTGTTGGTGTTTTTCAATGTTGAGGTTGTTGTTGTTTTTCAATGTTGATGTTGTTGTTGAATTTGTTGGTGTTTTTCAATGTTGAGGTTGTTGTTCATTTTGTTGGTGTTTTTCAATGTTGAGGTTGTTGTTGTTTTTCAATGTTGAGGTTGTTGAATTTGTTGGTGTTTTTCAAACTTGAGTTTGTTGTTGAATTTGTTGGTGTTATTCAATGTTGAGGTTGTTGTTGAATTTGTTGGTGTTTTTCAATGTTGAGGTTCTTGTTGTTTTTCAATGTTGAGGTTGTTGTTGAGTTTGTTGGTGTTTTTCAATGTTGAGGTTGTTGTTGAATTTGTTGGTGTTTTTCAATGTTGAGGTTGTTGTTGAATTTGTTGGTGTTTTTCAATGTTGAGGTTGTTGTTGTTGTTAAATGTTGAGGTTGTTGTTGAATTTGTTGGTGTTTTTTCAATTTTGAGGTTGTTGGTGTTTTTCAATGTTGAGGTTGTTGTTGAATTTGATGGTGTTTTTCAATGTCGAGGTTGTTGTTGAATTTGTTGGTATTTTTCAATGTTGAAGTTGTTGTTGAATTTGTTGGTGTTTTTCAATTTCGAGGTTGTTGTTGAATTTGTTGGTGTTTTTCAATGTTGGAGTTTTTGTTGAATTTGTTGGTGTTTTTCAATGTTGAGGTTGTTGTTGTTTTTCAATGTTGAGGTTGTTGTTGAATTTGTTGGTGTTTTTCAATGTTGAGGTTGTTGTTGTTTTTCAATGCTGAGGTTGTTGTTGAATTTGTTGGTGTTTTTCAATGTTGAGGTTGTTGTTGAATTTGTTGGTGTTTTTCAATGTTGAGGTTGTTGTTGTTTTTCAATGTTGAGGTTGTTGTTGAATTTGTTGGTGTTTTTCAATGTTGAGGTTGTTGTTGTTTTTCAATGTTGAGGTTGTTGTTGAATTTGTTGGTGTTTTTCAGTGTTGAGGTTGTTGTTGAATTTGTTGGTGTTTTTCAATGTTGAGGTTGTTGTTGTTTTTCAAAGTTGAGGTTGTTGTTGAATTTGTTTGTGTTTTTCAATGTTGAGTTTGTTGTTGTTTTTCAATGTTGAGGTTGTTGTTGAATTTGTTGGTGTTTTTCAATTTCGAGGTTGTTGTTGTTTTTCAATGTTGAGGTTGTTGTTGAATTTGTTGGTGTTTTTCAATGTTGAGGTTGTTGTTGTTTTTCAATGTTGAGGTTGTTGTTGAATTTGTTGGTGTTTTTCAATGTTGAGTTTGTTGTTGTTTTTCAATGTTGAGGTTGTTGTTGAATTTGTTGGTGTTTTTCAATGTTGAGGTTGTTGTTGTTTTTCAATGTTGAGGTTGTTGTTGAATTTGTTGGTGTTTTTCAATGTTGAGGTTGTTGTTGAATTTGTTGGTGTTTTTCAATGTTGAGGTTGTTGTTCTTTTTCAATGTTGCGGTTGTTGAATTTGTTGGTGTTTTTCAATCTTGAGTTTGTTGTTGAATTTTTTGGTATTTTTCAATGTTGAGGTTGTTGTTGTTTTTCAATGTTGAGGTTGTTGTTGAGTTTGTTGGTGTTTTTGAATGTTGAGGTTGTTGTTGAATTTGTTGGTGTTTTTCAATTCTGAGGTTGTTTTTGAATTTGTTGGTGTTTTTCAATGTTGAGGTTGTTGTTGAATTTGTTGGTGTTTTTCAATGTTGAGGTTGTTGTTGTTTTTCAATGCTGAGGTTGTTGTTGAATTTGTTGGTGTTTTTCAATGTTGAGGTTGTTGTTGAATTTGTTGGTGTTTTTCAATGTTGAGGTTGTTGTTGTTTTTCAATGTTGAGGTTGTTGTTGAATTTGTTGGTGTTTTTCAATGTTGAGATTGTTGTTGTTTTTCAATGTTGAGGCTGTAGTTGAATTTGTTGGTGTTTTTCAATTTCGAGGTTGTTGTTGAATTTGTTGGTGTTTCTCAATGTTGAAGTTGTTGTTGAATTTGTTGGTGTTTTTCAGTGTTGAGGTTGTTGTTGTTTTTCAATGTTGAGGTTGTTGTTGAATTTGTTGGTGTTTTTCAATGTCGAGATTGTTGTTGTTTTTCAATGCTGAGGTTGTTGTTGAATTTGTTGTTGTTTTTAAATGTTGAGGTTGTTGTTGAATTTGTTGGTGTTTTTCAATGTTAAGGTTGTTGTTGTTTTTCAATGTTGAGGTTGTTGTTGAATTTGTTGGTGTTTTTCAATGTTGAGGTTGTTGTTGTTTTTCAATGTTGAGGTTGTTGTTGAATTTGTTGGTGTTTTTCAATGTTGAGGTTGTTGTTGTTTTTCAATGTTGATGTTGTTGTTGAATTTGTTGGTGTTTTTCAATGTTGAGGTTGTTGTTCATTTTGTTGGTGTTTTTCAATGTTGAGGTTGTTGTTGTTTTTCAATGTTGAGGTTGTTGAATTTGTTGGTGTTTTTCAAACTTGAGTTTGTTGTTGAATTTGTTGGTGTTATTCAATGTTGAGGTTGTTGTTGAATTCGTTGGTGTTTTTCAATGTTGAGGTTCTTGTTGTTTTTCAATGTTGAGGTTGTTGTTGAGTTTGTTGGTGTTTTTCAATGTTGAGGTTGTTGTTGAATTTGTTGGTGTTTTTCAATGTTGAGGTTGTTGTTGAATTTGTTGGTGTTTTTCAATGTTGAGGTTGTTGTTGTTGTTAAATGTTGAGGTTGTTGTTGAATTTGTTGGTGTTTTTTCAATTTTGAGGTTGTTGGTGTTTTTCAATGTTGAGGTTGTTGTTGAATTTGATGGTGTTTTTCAATGTCGAGGTTGTTGTTGAATTTGTTGGTATTTTTCAATGTTGAAGTTGTTGTTGAATTTGTTGGTGTTTTTCAATTTCGAGGTTGTTGTTGAATCTGTTGGTGTTTTTCAATGTTGGAGTTTTTGTTGAATTTGTTGGTGTTTTTCAATGTTGAGGTTGTTGTTGTTTTTCAATGTTGAGGTTGTTGTTGAATTTGTTGGTGTTTTTCAATGTTGAGGTTGTTGTTGTTTTTCAATGCTGAGGTTGTTGTTGAATTTGTTGGTGTTTTTCAATGTTGAGGTTGTTGTTGAATTTGTTGGTGTTTTTCAATGTTGAGGTTGTTGTTGTTTTTCAATGTTGAGGTTGTTGTTGAATTTGTTGGTGTTTTTCAATGTTGAGGTTGTTGTTGTTTTTCAATGTTGAGGTTGTTGTTGAATTTGTTGGTGTTTTTCAGTGTTGAGGTTGTTGTTGAATTTGTTGGTGTTTTTCAATGTTGAGGTTGTTGTTGTTTTTCAAAGTTGAGGTTGTTGTTGAATTTGTTGGTGTTTTTCAATGTTGAGGTTGTTGTTGTTTTTCAATGCTGAGGTTGTTGTTGAATTTGTTGGTGTTTTTCAATTTCGAGGTTGTTGTTGTTTTTCAATGTTGAGGTTGTTGTTGAATTTGTTGGTGTTTTTCAATGTTGCGGTTGTTGTTGTTTTTCAATGTTGAGGTTGTTGTTGAATTTGTTGGTGTTTTTCAATGTTGAGGTTGTTGTTGAATTTGTTGTTGTTTTTCAATGTTGAGGTTGTTGTTGTTTTTAAATGTTGGGGTTGTTGTTGAATTTGTTGGTGTTTTTCAATGTTGAATTTTTTGTTGAATTTGTTGGTGTTTTTCAATGTTGAGGCTGTTGTTCATTTTGTTGGTGTTTTTCAATGTTGAGGTTGTTGTTGTTTTTCAATGTTGAGGTTGTTGAATTTGTTGGTGTTTTTCAAACTTGAGTTTGTTGTTGAATTTGTTGGTGTTATTCAATGTTGAGGTTGTTGTTGAATTTGTTGGTGTTTTTCAATGTTGAGGTTCTTGTTGTTTTTCAATGTTGAGGTTGTTGTTGAGTTTGTTGGTGTTTTTCAATGTTGAGGTTGTTGTTGAATTTGTTGGTGTTTTTCAATGTTGAGGTTGTTGTTGAATTTGTTGGTGTTTTTCAATGTTGAGGTTGTTGTTGTTGTTAAATGTTGAGGTTGTTGTTGAATTTGTTGGTGTTTTTTCAATTTTGAGGTTGTTGGTGTTTTTCAATGTTGAGGTTGTTGTTGAATTTGATGGTGTTTTTCAATGTCGAGGTTGTTGTTGAATTTGTTGGTATTTTTCAATGTTGAAGTTGTTGTTGAATTTGTTGGTGTTTTTCAATTTCGAGGTTGTTGTTGAATTTGTTGGTGTTTTTCAATGTTGGAGTTTTTGTTGAATTTGTTGGTGTTTTTCAATGTTGAGGTTGTTGTTGTTTTTCAATGTTGAGGTTGTTGTTGAATTTGTTGTTGTTTTTCAATGTTGAGTTTGTTGTTGTTTTTCAATGCTGAGGTTGTTGTTGTATTTGTTGGTGTTTTTCAATGTTGAGGTTGTTGTTGAATTTGTTGGTGTTTTTCAATGTTGAGGTTGTTGTTGTTTTTCAATGTTGAGGTTGTTGTTGAATTTGTTGGTGTTTTTCAATGTTGAGGTTGTTGTTGTTTTTCAATGTTGAGGTTGTTGTTGAATTTGTTGGTGTTTTTCAGTGTTGAGGTTGTTGTTGAATTTGTTGCTGTTTTTCAATGTTGAGGTTGTTGTTGTTTTTCAAAGTTGAGGTTGTTGTTGAATTTGTTGGTGTTTTTCAATGTTGAGGTTGTTGTTGTTTTTCAATGCTGAGGTTGTTGTTGAATTTGTTGGTGTTTTTCAATGTTGAGGTTGTTGTTGAATTTGTTGGTGTTTTTCAATGTTGAGGTTGTTGTTGTTTTTCAATGTTGAGGTTGTTGTTGAATTTGTTGGTGTTTTTCAATGTTGAGATTGTTGTTGTTTTTCAATGTTGAGGCTGTAGTTGAATTTGTTGGTGTTTTTCAATTTCGAGGTTGTTGTTGAATTTGTTGGTGTTTCTCAATGTTGAAGTTGTTGTTGAATTTGTTGGTGTTTTTCAGTGTTGAGGTTGTTGTTGTTTTTCAATGTTGAGGTTGTTGTTGAATTTGTTGGTGTTTTTCAATGTCGAGATTGTTGTTGTTTTTCAATGCTGAGGTTGTTGTTGAATTTGTTGGTGTTTTTCAATGGTGAGGTTGTTGTTGAATTTGTTGGTGTTTTTCAATGTTAAGGTTGTTGTTGTTTTTCAATGTTGAGGTTGTTGTTGAATTTGTTGGTGTTTTTCAATGTTGAGGTTGTTGTTGTTTTTCAATGTTGAGGTTGTTGTTGAATTTGTTGGTGTTTTTCAATGTTGAGGTTGTTGTTGTTTTTCAATGTTGATGTTGTTGTTGAATTTGTTGGTGTTTTTCAATGTTGAGGTTGTTGTTCATTTTGTTGGTGTTTTTCAATGTTGAGGTTGTTGTTGTTTTTCAATGTTGAGGTTGTTGAATTTGTTGGTGTTTTTCAAACTTGAGTTTGTTGTTGAATTTGTTGGTGTTATTCAATGTTGAGGTTGTTGTTGAATTTGTTGGTGTTTTTCAATGTTGAGGTTCTTGTTGTTTTTCAATGTTGAGGTTGTTGTTGAGTTTGTTGGTGTTTTTCAATGTTGAGGTTGTTGTTGAATTTGTTGGTGTTTTTCAATGTTGAGGTTGTTGTTGAATTTGTTGGTGTTTTTCAATGTTGAGGTTGTTGTTGTTGTTAAATGTTGAGGTTGTTGTTGAATTTGTTGGTGTTTTTTCAATTTTGAGGTTGTTGGTGTTTTTCAATGTTGAGGTTGTTGTTGAACTTGATGGTGTTTTTCAATGTCGAGGTTGTTGTTGAATTTGTTGGTATTTTTCAATGTTGAAGTTGTTGTTGAATTTGTTGGTGTTTTTCAATTTCGAGGTTGTTGTTGAATTTGTTGGTGTTTTTCAATGTTGGAGTTTTTGTTGAATTTGTTGGTGTTTTTCAATGTTGAGGTTGTTGTTGTTTTTCAATGTTGAGGTTGTTGTTGAATTTGTTGGTGTTTTTCAATGTTGAGGTTGTTGTTGTTTTTCAATGCTGAGGTTGTTGTTGAATTTGTTGGTGTTTTTCAATGTTGAGGTTGTTGTTGAATTTGTTGGTGTTTTTCAATGTTGAGGTTGTTGTTGTTTTTCAATGTTGAGGTTGTTGTTGAATTTGTTGGTGTTTTTCAATGTTGAGGTTGTTGTTGTTTTTCAATGTTGAGGTTGTTGTTGAATTTGTTGGTGTTTTTCAGTGTTGAGGTTGTTGTTGAATTTGTTGGTGTTTTTCAATGTTGAGGTTGTTGTTGTTTTTCAAAGTTGAGGTTGTTGTTGAATTTGTTGGTGTTTTTCAATGTTGAGGTTGTTGTTGTTTTTCAATGCTGAGGTTGTTGTTGAATTTGTTGGTGTTTTTCAATTTCGAGGTTGTTGTTGTTTTTCAATGTTGAGGTTGTTGTTGAATTTGTTGGTGTTTTTCAATGTAGCGGTTGTTGTTGTTTTTCAATGTTGAGGTTGTTGTTGAATTTGTTGGTGTTTTTCAATGTTGAGGTTGTTGTTGAATTTGTTGTTGTTTTTCAATGTTGAGGTTGTTGTTGTTTTTAAATGTTGGGGTTGTTGTTGAATTTGTTGGTGTTTTTCAATGTTGAATTTTTTGTTGAATTTGTTGGTGTTTTTCAATGTTGAGGCTGTTGTTCATTTTGTTGGTGTTTTTCAATGTTGAGGTTGTTGTTGTTTTTCAATGTTGAGGTTGTTGAATTTGTTGGTGTTTTTCAAACTTGAGTTTGTTGTTGAATTTGTTGGTGTTATTCAATGTTGAGGTTCTTCTTGTTTTTCAATGTTGAGGTTGTTGTTGAGTTTGTTGGTGTTTTTCAATGTTGAGGTTGTTGTTGAATTTGTTGGTGTTTTTCAATGTTGAGGTTGTTGTTGAATTTGTTGGTGTTTTTCAATGTTGAGGTTGTTGTTGTTGTTAAATGTTGAGGTTGTTGTTGAATTTGTTGGTGTTTTTTCAATTTTGAGGTTGTTGGTGTTTTTCAATGTTGAGGTTGTTGTTGAATTTGTTGGTGTTTTTCAATGTCGAGGTTGTTGTTGAATTTGTTGGTATTTTTCAATGTTGAAGTTGTTGTTGAATTTGTTGGTGTTTTTCAATTTCGAGGTTGTTGTTGAATTTGTTGGTGTTTTTCAATGTTGGAGTTTTTGTTGAATTTGTTGGTGTTTTTCAATGTTGAGGTTGTTGTTGTTTTTCAATGTTGAGGTTGTTGTTGAATTTGTTGGTGTTTTTCAATGTTGAGGTTGTTGTTGTTTTTCAATGCTGAGGTTGTTGTTGAATTTGTTGGTGTTTTTCAATGTTGAGGTTGTTGTTGAATTTGTTGGTGTTTTTCAATGTTGAGGTTGTTGTTGTTTTTCAATGTTGAGGTTGTTGTTGAATTTGTTGGTGTTTTTCAATGTTGAGGTTGTTGTTGTTTTTCAATGTTGAGGTTGTTGTTGAATTTGTTGGTGTTTTTCAGTGTTGAGGTTGTTGTTGAATTTGTTGGTGTTTTTCAATGTTGAGGTTGTTGTTGTTTTTCAAAGTTGAGGTTGTTGTTGAATTTGTTGGTGTTTTTCAATGTTGAGGTTGTTGTTGTTTTTCAATGCTGAGGTTGTTGTTGAATTTGTTGGTGTTTTTCAATTTCGAGGTTGTTGTTGTTTTTCAATGTTGAGGTTGTTGTTGAATTTGTTGGTGTTTTTCAATGTAGCGGTTGTTGTTGTTTTTCAATGTTGAGGTTGTTGTTGAATTTGTTGGTGTTTTTCAATGTTGAGGTTGTTGTTGAATTTGTTGTTGTTTTTCAATGTTGAGGTTGTTGTTGTTTTTAAATGTTGGGGTTGTTGTTGAATTTGTTGGTGTTTTTCAATGTTGAATTTTTTGTTGAATTTGTTGGTGTTTTTCAATGTTGAGGCTGTTGTTCATTTTGTTGGTGTTTTTCAATGTTGAGGTTGTTGTTGTTTTTCAATGTTGAGGTTGTTGAATTTGTTGGTGTTTTTCAAACTTGAGTTTGTTGTTGAATTTGTTGGTGTTATTCAATGTTGAGGTTCTTCTTGTTTTTCAATGTTGAGGTTGTTGTTGAGTTTGTTGGTGTTTTTCAATGTTGAGGTTGTTGTTGAATTTGTTGGTGTTTTTCAATGTTGAGGTTGTTGTTGAATTTGTTGGTGTTTTTCAATGTTGAGGTTGTTGTTGTTGTTAAATGTTGAGGTTGTTGTTGAATTTGTTGGTGTTTTTTCAATTTTGAGGTTGTTGGTGTTTTTCAATGTTGAGGTTGTTGTTGAATTTGATGGTGTTTTTCAATGTTGAGGTTGTTGTTGAATTTGTTGGTATTTTTCAATGTTGAAGTTGTTGTTGAATTTGTTGGTGTTTTTCAATTTCGAGGTTGTTGTTGAATTTGTTGGTGTTTTTCAATGTTGGAGTTTTTGTTGAATTTGTTGGTGTTTTTTCAATGTTGAGGTTGTTGTTGTTTTTCAATGTTGAGGTTGTTGTTGAATTTGTTGTTGTTTTTCAATGTTGAGTTTGTTGTTGTTTTTCAATGCTGAGGTTGTTGTTGAATTTGTTGGTGTTTTTCAATGTTGAGGTTGTTGTTGAATTTGTTGGTGTTTTTCAATGTTGAGGTTGTTGTTGTTTTTCAATGTTGAGGTTGTTGTTGAATTTGTTGGTGTTTTTCAATGTTGAGGTTGTTGTTGTTTTTCAATGTTGAGGTTGTTGTTGAATTTGTTGGTGTTTTTCAGTGTTGAGGTTGTTGTTGAATTTGTTGGTGTTTTTCAATGTTGAGGTTGTTGTTTTTCAAAGTTGAGGTTGTTGTTGAATTTGTTGGTGTTTTTCAATGTTGAGGTTGTTGTTGTTTTTCAATGCTGAGGTTGTTGTTGAATTTGTTGGTGTTTTTCAATGTTGAGGTTGTTGTTGAATTTGTTGGTGTTTTTCAATGTTGAGGTTGTTGTTGTTTTTCAATGTTGAGGTTGTTGTTGAATTTGTTGGTGTTTTTCAATGTTGAGATTGTTGTTGTTTTTCAATGTTGAGGCCGTAGTTGAATTTGTTGGTGTTTTTCAATTTCGAGGTTGTTGTTGAATTTGTTGGTGTTTCTCAATGTTGAAGTTGTTGTTGAATTTGTTGGTGTTTTTCAGTGTTGAGGTTGTTGTTGTTTTTCAATGTTGAGGTTGTTGTTGAATTTGTTGGTGTTTTTCAATGTCGAGATTGTTGTTGTTTTTCAATGCTGAGGTTGTTGTTGAATTTGTTGGTGTTTTTCAATGGTGAGGTTGTTGTTGTATTTGTTGGTGTTTTTCAATGTTAAGGTTGTTGTTGTTTTTCAATGTTGAGGTTGTTGTTGAATTTGTTGGTGTTTTTCAATGTTGAGGTTGTTGTTGTTTTTCAATGTTGAGGTTGTTGTTGAATTTGTTGGTGTTTTTCAATGTTGAGGTTGTTGTTGTTTTTCAATGTTGATGTTGTTGTTGAATTTGTTGGTGTTTTTCAATGTTGAGGTTGTTGTTCATTTTGTTGGTGTTTTTCAATGTTGAGGTTGTTGTTGTTTTTCAATGTTGAGGTTGTTGAATTTGTTGGTGTTTTTCAAACTTGAGTTTGTTGTTGAATTTGTTGGTGTTATTCAATGTTGAGGTTGTTGTTGAATTTGTTGGTGTTTTTCAATGTTGAGGTTCTTGTTGTTTTTCAATGTTGAGGTTGTTGTTGAGTTTGTTGGTGTTTTTCAATGTTGAGGTTGTTGTTGAATTTGTTGGTGTTTTTCAATGTTGAGGTTGTTGTTGAATTTGTTGGTGTTTTTCAATGTTGAGGTTGTTGTTGTTGTTAAATGTTGAGGTTGTTGTTGAATTTGTTGGTGTTTTTTCAATTTTGAGGTTGTTGGTGTTTTTCAATGTTGAGGTTGTTGTTGAATTTGATGGTGTTTTTCAATGTCGAGGTTGTTGTTGAATTTGTTGGTATTTTTCAATGTTGAAGTTGTTGTTGAATTTGTTGGTGTTTTTCAATTTCGAGGTTGTTGTTGAATTTGTTGGTGTTTTTCAATGTTGGAGTTTTTGTTGAATTTGTTGGTGTTTTTCAATGTTGAGGTTGTTGTTGTTTTTCAATGTTGAGGTTGTTGTTGAATTTGTTGGTGTTTTTCAATGTTGAGGTTGTTGTTGTTTTTCAATGCTGAGGTTGTTGTTGAATTTGTTGGTGTTTTTCAATGTTGAGGTTGTTGTTGAATTTGTTGGTGTTTTTCAATGTTGAGGTTGTTGTTGTTTTTCAATGTTGAGGTTGTTGTTGAATTTGTTGGTGTTTTTCAATGTTGAGGTTGTTGTTGTTTTTCAATGTTGAGGTTGTTGTTGAATTTGTTGGTGTTTTTCAGTGTTGAGGTTGTTGTTGAATTTGTTGGTGTTTTTCAATGTTGAGGTTGTTGTTGTTTTTCAAAGTTGAGGTTGTTGTTGAATTTGTTTGTGTTTTTCAATGTTGAGTTTGTTGTTGTTTTTCAATGTTGAGGTTGTTGTTGAATTTGTTGGTGTTTTTCAATTTCGAGGTTGTTGTTGTTTTTCAATGTTGAGGTTGTTGTTGAATTTGTTGGTGTTTTTCAATGTTGCGGTTGTTGTTGTTTTTCAATGATGAGGTTGTTGTTGAATTTGTTGGTGTTTTTCAATGTTGAGGTTGTTGTTGAATTTGTTGTTGTTTTTCAATGTTGAGGTTGTTGTTGTTTTTAAATGTTGGGGTTGTTGTTGAATTTGTTGGTGTTTTTCAATGTTGAATTTTTTGTTGAATTTGTTGGTGTTTTTCAATGTTGAGGCTGTTGTTGAATTTGTTGGTGTTTTTCAATGTTGCGGTTGTTGTTGTTTTTAAATGTTGAGGTTGTTGTTGAATTTGTTGGTGTTTTTTCAATTTTGAGGTTGTTGGTGTTTTTCAATGTTGAGGTTGTTGTTGAATTTGTTGGTGTTTTCAATGTTGCGGTTTTTGTTGAATTTGTTGGTGTTTTTCAATGTTGAGGTTGTTGTTGAATTTGATGGTGTTTTTCAATGTCGAGGTTGTTGCTGAATTTGTTGGTGTTTTTCAATGTTGAAGTTGTTGTTGAATTTGTTGGTGTTTTTCAATGTTGAGGTTGTTGCTGTTTTTCAATGTTGAGGTTGTTGTTGAATTTGTTGCTGTTTTTCAATGTTGACATTGTTGTTGTTTTTCAATGTTGAGGTTTTTGTTGAATTTGTTGGTGTTTTTAAATGTTGAGGTTGTTGTTGAATTTGTTGGTGTTTTTCAATGTTGAGGTTGTTGGTGAATTTGTTGGTGTTTTTCAATGTTGAAGTTGTTGTTGAATTTGTTGGTGTTTTTCAATGTTGAGGTTGTTGTTGAATTTGTTGGTGTTTTTCAATGTTGAGGTTCTTGTTGTTGTTAAATGTTGAGGTTGTTGCTGAATTTGTTGGTGCTTTTTCAATTATGAGGTTGTTGGTGTTTTTCAATGTTGAGGTTGTTGTTGAATTTGTTGGTGTTTTTCAATGTCGAGGTTGTTGTTGAATTTGTTGGTGTTTTTCAATGTTGAAGTTGTTGTTGAATTTGTTGGTGTTTTTCAATTTCGAGGTTGTTGTTGAATTTGTTGGTGTTTTTCAATGTTGGAGTTTTTGTTGAATTTGTTGGTGTTTTTCAATGTTGAGGTTGTTGTTCTTTTTCAATGTTGAGGTTGTTGTTGAATTTGTTGGTGTTTTTCAATGTTGACGTTGTTGTTGTTTTTCAATGCTGAGGTTGTTGTTGAATTTGTTGGTGTTTTTCAATGTTGAGGTTGTTGTTGAATTTGTTGGTGTTTTTCAATGTTGAGGTTGTTGTTGTTTTTCAATGTTGAGGTTGTTGTTGAATTTGTTGGTGTTTTTCAATGTTGAGTTTGTTGTTGTTTTTCAATGTTGAGGTTGTTGTTGAATTTGTTGGTGTTTTTCAATGTTGAGGTTGTTGTTGAATTTGTTGGTGTTTTTCAATGTTGCGGTTGTTGTTGTTTTTCAATGTTGAGGTTGTTGTTGAATTTGTTGGTGTTTTTCAATGTTGAGGTTGTTGTTGAATTTGTTGTTGTTTTTCAATGTTGAGGTTGTTGTTGTTTTTAAATGTTGGGGTTGTTGTTGAATTTGATGGTGTTTTTCAATTTTGAGGATGTTGTTGTTTTTCAATGTTGAGGTTGTTGTTGAATTTGTTGGTGTTTTTCCATAATGAGGTTGTTGTTGTTTTTCAAGTTGAGGTTGTTGTTGAATTTGTTGGTGTTTTTCAATGTTGAATTTTTTGTTGAATTTGTTGGTGTTTTTCAATGTTGAGGCTGTTGTTGAATTTGTTGGTGTTTTTCAATGTTGAGGTTCTTGTTGTTTTTAAATGTTGAGGTTGTTGTTGAATTTGTTGGTGTTTTTCAATTTTGAGGTTGTTGGTGTTTTTCAATGTTGAGGTTGTTGTTGAATTTGTTGGTGTTTTCAATGTTGAGGTTTTTGTTGAATTTGTTGGTGTTTTTCAATGTTGAGGTTGTTGTTGAATTTGATGGTGTTTTTCAATGTCGAGGTTGTTGCTGAATTTGTTGGTGTTTTTCAATGTTGAAGTTGTTGTTGAATTTGTTGGTGTTTTTCAATGTTGAGGTTGTTGCTGTTTTTCAATGTTGAGGTTGTTGTTGAATTTGTTGCTGTTTTTCAATGTTGAGATTGTTGTTGTTTTTCAATGTTGAGGTTGTTGTTGAATTTGTTGGTGTTTTTAAATGTTGAGGTTGTTGTTGAATTTGTTGGTGTTTTTCAATGTTGAGGTTGTTGTTGTTTTTCAATGTTGAGGTTGTTGTTGAATTTGTTGGTGTTTTTCATTGTTTAGGTTGTTGTTGTTTTTCAATGTTGAGGTTGTTGTTGAATTTGTTTGTGTTTTTCAATTTCGTGGTTGTTGGTGAATTTGTTGGTGTTTTTCAATGTTGAAGTTGTTGTTGAATTTGTTGGTGTTTTTCAATGTTGAGGTTGTTGTTGTTTTTCAATGTTGAAGTTGTTGTTGAATTTGTTGGTGTTTTTCAATGTTGAGGTTGTTGTTGTTGTTAAATGTTGAGGTTGTTGTTGAATTTGTTGGTGTTTTTTCAATTTTGAGGTTGTTGGTGTTTTTCAATGTTGAGGTTGTTGTTGAATTTGATGGTGTTTTTCAATGTCGAGGTTGTTGTTGAATTTGTTGGTATTTTTCAATGTTGAAGTTGTTGTTGAATTTGTTGGTGTTTTTCAATTTCGAGGTTGTTGTTGAATTTGTTGGTGTTTTTCAATGTTGGAGTTTTTGTTGAATTTGTTGGTGTTTTTCAATGTTGAGGTTGTTGTTGTTTTTCAATGTTGAGGTTGTTGTTGAATTTGTTGGTGTTTTTCAATGTTGAGGTTGTTGTTGTTTTTCAATGTTGAGGTTGTTGTTGAATTTGTTGGTGTTTTTCAATGTTGAGGTTGTTGTTGAATTTGTTGGTGTTTTTCAATGTTGAGGTTGTTGTTGTTTTTCAATGTTGAGGTTGTTGTTGAATTTGTTGGTGTTTTTCAATGTTGAGGTTGTTGTTGTTTTTCAATGTTGAGGTTGTTGTTGAATTTGTTGGTGTTTTTCAGTGTTGAGGTTGTTGTTGAATTTGTTGGTGTTTTTCAATGTTGAGGTTGTTGTTGTTTTTCAAAGTTGAGGTTGTTGTTGAATTTATTGGTGTTTTTCAATGTTGAGTTTGTTGTTGTTTTTCAATGCTGAGGTTGTTGTTGAATTTGTTGGTGTTTTTCAATTTCGAGGTTGTTGTTGTTTTTCAATGTTGAGGTTGTTGTTGAATTTGTTGGTGTTTTTCAATGTTGCGGTTGTTGTTGTTTTTCAATGTTGAGGTTGTTGTTGAATTTGTTGGTGTTTTTCAATGTTGAGGTTGTTGTTGAATTTGTTGTTGTTTTTCAATGTTGAGGTTGTTGTTGTTTTTAAATGTTGGGGTTGTTGTTGAATTTGTTGGTGTTTTTCAATGTTGAATTTTTTGTTGAATTTGTTGGTGTTTTTCAATGTTGAGGCTGTTGTTGAATTTGTTGGTGTTTTTCAATGTTGCGGTTGTTGTTGTTTTTAAATGTTGAGGTTGTTGTTGAATTTGTTGGTGTTTTTTGAATTTTGAGGTTGTTGGTGTTTTTCAATGTTGAGGTTGTTGTTGAATTTGTTGGTGTTTTTCAATGTTGAGGTTGTTGGTGTTTTTCAATGTTGAGGTTGTTGTTGAATTTGTTGGTGTTTTTCAATGTTGAGGTTGTTGTTGAATTTGATGGTGTTTTTCAATGTGGAGGTTGTTGCTGAATTTGTTGGTGTTTTTCAATGTTGAAGTTGTTGTTGAATTTGTTGGTGTTTTTCAATGTTGAGGTTGTTGCTGTTTTTCAATGTTGAGGTTGTTGTTGAATTTGTTGCTGTTTTTCAATGTTGACATTGTTGTTGTTTTTCAATGTTGAGGTTGTTGTTGAATTTGTTGGTGTTTTTAAATGTTGAGGTTGTTGTTGAATTTGTTGGTGTTTTTCAATGTTGAGGTTGTTGGTGAATTTGTTGGTGTTTTTCAATGTTGAAGTTGTTGTTGAATTTGTTGGTGTTTTTCAATGTTGAGGTTGTTGTTGAATTTGTTGGTGTTTTTCAATGTTGAGGTTGTTGTTGTTGTTAAATGTTGAGGTTGTTGTTGAATTTGTTGGTGTTTTTTCAATTATGAGGTTGTTGGTGTTTTTCAATGTTGAGGTTGTTGTTGAATTTGTTGGTGTTTTTCAATGTCGAGGTTGTTGTTGAATTTGTTGGTGTTTTTCAATGTTGAAGTTGTTGTTGAATTTGTTGGTGTTTTTCAATTTCGAGGTTGTTGTTGAATTTGTTGGTGTTTTTCAATGTTGGAGTTTTTGTTGAATTTGTTGGTGTTTTTCAATGTTGAGGTTGTTGTTCTTTTTCAATGTTGAGGTTGTTGTTGAATTTGTTGGTGTTTTTCAATGTTGAGGTTGTTGTTGTTTTTCAATGCTGAGGTTGTTGTTGAATTTGTTGGTGTTTTTCAATGTTGAGGTTGTTGTTGAATTTGTTGGTGTTTTTCAATGTTGAGGTTGTTGTTGTTTTTCAATGTTGAGGTTGTTGTTGAATTTGTTGGTGTTTTTCAATGTTGAGTTTGTTGTTGTTTTTCAATGTTGAGGTTGTTGTTGAATTTGTTGGTGTTTTTCAATGTTGAGGTTGTTGTTGAATTTGTTGGTGTTTTTCAGTGTTGCGGTTGTTGTTGTTTTTCAATGTTGAGGTTGTTGTTGAATTTGTTGGTGTTTTTCAATGTTAAGGTTGTTGTTGAATTTGTTGTTGTTTTTCAATGTTGAGGTTGTTGTTGTTTTTAAATGTTGGGGTTGTTGTTGAATTTGATGGTGTTTTTCAATTTTGAGGATGTTGTTGTTTTTCAATGTTGAGGTTGTTGTTGAATTTGTTGGTGTTTTTCCATAATGAGGTTGTTGTTGTTTTTCAAGTTGAGGTTGTTGTTGAATTTGTTGCTGTTTTTCAATGTTGAATTTTTTGTTGAATTTGTTGGTGTTTTTCAATGTTGAGGCTGTTGTTGAAATTGTTGGTGTTTTTCAATGTTGAGGTTCTTGTTGTTTTTAAATGTTGAGGTTGTTGTTGAATTTGTTGGTGTTTTTCAATTTTGAGGTTGTTGGTGTTTTTCAATGTTGAGGTTGTTGTTGAATTTGTTGGTGTTTTCAATGTTGAGGTTTTTGTTGAATTTGTTGGTGTTTTTCAATGTTGAGGTTGTTGTTGAATTTGATGGTGTTTTTCAATGTCGAGGTTGTTGCTGAATTTGTTGGTGTTTTTCAATGTTGAAGTTGTTGTTGAATTTGTTGGTGTTTTTCAATGTTGAGGTTGTTGCTGTTTTTCAATGTTGAGGTTGTTGTTGAATTTGTTGCTGTTTTTCAATGTTGAGATTGTTGTTGTTTTTCAATGTTGAGGTTGTTGTTTAATTTGTTGGTGTTTTTAAATGTTGAGGTTGTTGTTGAATTTGTTGGTGTTTTTCAATGTTGAGGTTGTTGTTGTTTTTCAATGTTGAGGTTGTTGTTGAATTTGTTGGTGTTTTTCGATGTTTAGGTTGTTGTTGTTTTTCAATGTTGAGGTTGTTGTTGCATTTGTTTGTGTTTTTCAATTTCGTGGTTGTTGGTGAATTTGTTGGTGTTTTTCAATGTTGAAGTTGTTGTTGAATTTGTTGGTGTTTTTCAATGTTGAGGTTGTTGTTGTTTTTCAATGTTGAAGTTGTTGTTGAATTTGTTGGTTTTTTTCAATGTTGAGGTTGTTGTTGTTTTTCAATGCTGAGGTTGTTGTTGAATTTGTTGGTGTTTTTCAATGTTGAGGTTGTTGTTGAATTTGTTGGTGTTTTTCAATGT
The DNA here is from genome assembly GCA_026770705.1 of Isurus oxyrinchus. Taxonomy (NCBI): domain Eukaryota; kingdom Metazoa; phylum Chordata; class Chondrichthyes; order Lamniformes; family Lamnidae; genus Isurus; species Isurus oxyrinchus. Next base: position 125,525 of record JANJGN010001440.1, read on the forward strand.
TGAGGTTGTTGTTGTTTTTCAATGTTGAGGTTGTTGTTGAATTTGTTGGTGTTTTTCAATGTTGAGGTTGTTGTTGTTTATCATTGTTGAGGTTGTTGTTGAATTTGTTGGTGTTATTCAATGTTGAGGTTGTTGTTGTTTTTCAATGTTGAGGTTGTTGTTGAATTTGTTGGTGTTTTTCAATTTCGAGGTTGTTGTTGAATTTGTTGGTGTTTTTCAATGTTGAAGTTGCTGTTGAATTTGTTGTTGTTTTTCAATGTTGAGGTTGTTGTTGAATTTGTTGGTGTTTTTCAATGTTGAGGTTGTTGTTGTTTTTCAATGTTGAGGTTATTGTTGAATTTGTTGGTGTTTTTCAATGTTGAGGTTGTTGTTGTTTTTCAATGTTGAGGTTGTTGTTGAATTTGTTGGTGTTTTTCAATGTTGAGTTTGTTGTTGTTTTTCAATGTTGAGGTTGTTGTTGAATTTGTTGGTGTTTTTCAATGTTGAGGTTGTTGTTGTTTTTCAATGTTGAGGTTGTTGTTGAATTTGTTGGTGTTTTTCAATGTTGAGGTTGTTGTTGAGTGTGTTAGTGTTTTTCAATGTTGAGGTTGTTGTTGTTTTTCAATGTTGAGGTTGTTGAATTTGTTGGTGTTTTTCAAACTTGAGTTTGTTGTTGAATTTGTTGGTGTTTTTCAATGTTGAGGTTATTGTTGAATTTGTTGGTGTTTTTCAATGTTGAGGTTGTTGTTGTTTTTCAATGTTGAGGTTGTTGTTGAGTTTGTTGGTGTTTTTCAATGTTGAGGTTGTTGTTGAATTTGATGGTGTTTTTCAATGTTGAGGTTGTTGTTGAATTTGTTGGTGTTTTTCAATGTTGAGGTTGTTGTTGTTGTTAAATGTTGAGGTTGTTGTTGAATTTGTTGGTGTTTTTTCAATTTTGAGGTTGTTGGTGTTTTTCAATGTTGAGGTTGTTGTTGAATTTGATGGTGTTTTTCAATGTCGAGGTTGTTGTTGAATTTGTTGGTGTTTTTCAATGTTGAAGTTGTTGTTGAATTTGTTGGTGTTTTTCAATTTCGAGGTTGTTGTTGAATTTGTTGGTGTTTTTCAATGTTGGAGTTTTTGTTGAATTTGTTGGTGTTTTTCAATGTTGAGGTTGTTGTTGTTTTTCAATGTTGAGGTTGTTGTTGAATTTGTTGGTGTTTTTCAATGTTGAGGTTGTTGTTGTTTTTCAATGCTGAGGTTGTTGTTGAATTTGTTGGTGTTTTTCAATGTTGAGGTTGTTGTTGAATTTGTTGGTGTTTTTCAATGTTGAGGTTGTTGTTGTTTTTCAATGTTGAGGTTGTTGTTGAATTTGTTGGTGTTTTTCAATGTTGAGGTTGTTGTTGTTTTTCAATGTTGAGGTTGTTGTTGAATTTGTTGGTGTTTTTCAGTGTTGAGGTTGTTGTTGAATTTGTTGGTGTTTTTCAATGTTGAGGTTGTTGTTGTTTTTCAATGTTGAGGTTGTTGTTGAATTTGTTGGTGTTTTTCAATGTTGAGTTTGTTGTTGTTTTTCAATGTTGAGGTTGTTCTTGAATTTGTTGGTGTTTTTCAATGTTGAGGTTGTTGTTGTTTTTCAATGTTGAGGTTGTTGTTGAATTTGTTGGTGTTTTTCAATGTTGCGGTTGTTCTTGTTTTTCAATGTTGAGGTTGTTGTTGAATTTGTTGGTGTTTTTCAATGTTGAGGTTGTTGTTGAATTTGTTGTTGTTTTTCAATGTTGAGGTTGTTGTTGTTTTTAAATATTCGGGTTGTTGTTGAATTTGATGGTGTTTTTCAATTTTGAGGATGTTGTTGTTTTTCAATGTTGAGGTTGTTGTTGAATTTGTTGGTGTTTTTCCATGATGAGGTTGTTGTTGTTTTTCAAAGTTGAGGTTGTTGTTGAATTTGTTCGTGTTTTTCAATGTTGAATTTTTTGTTGAATTTGTTGGTGTTTTTCAATGTTGAGGCTGTTGTTGAATTTGTTGGTGTTTTTCAATGTTGAGGTTGTTGTTGTTTTTAAATGTAGAGGTTGTTCTTGAATTTGTTGGTGTTTTTTCAATTTTGAGGTTGTTGGTGTTTTTCAATGTTGAGGTTGTTGTTGAATTTGTTGGTGTTTTCAATGTTGAGGTTTTTGTTGAATTTGTTGGTGTTTTTCAATGTTGAGGTTGTTGTTGAATTTGTTGGTGTTTTTCAATGTTTAGGTTGTTGTTGTTTTTCAATGTTGAGGTTGTTGTTGAATTTGTTGGTGTTTTTCAATTTCGAGGTTGTTGGTGAATTTGTTGGTGTTTTTCAATGTTGAAGTTGTTGTTGAATTTGTTGGTGTTTTTCAATGTTGAGGTTGTTGTTGTTGTTAAATGTTGAGGTTGTTGTTGAATTTGTTGGTGTTTTTTCAATTTTGAGGTTGTTGGTGTTTATCAATGTTGAGGTTGTTGTTGAATTTGATGGTGTTTTTCAATGTCGAGGTTGTTGTTGAATTTGTTGGTGTTTTTCAATGTTGAAGTTGTTGTTGAATTTGTTGGTGTTTTTCAATTTCGAGGTTGTTGTTGAATTTGTTGGTGTTTTTCAATGTTGGAGTTTTTGTTGAATTTGTTGGTGTTTTTCAATGTTGAGGTTGTTGTTGTTTTTCAATGTTGAGGTTGTTGTTGAATTTGTTGGTGTTTTTCAATGTTGAGGTTGTTGTTGTTTTTCAATGCTGAGGTTGTTGTTGAATTTGTTGGTGTTTTTCAATGTTGAGGTTGTTGTTGAATTTGTTGGTGTTTTTCAATGTTGAGGTTGTTGTTGTTTTTCAATGTTGAGGTTGTTGTTGAATTTGTTGGTGTTTTTCAATGTTGAGGTTGTTGTTGTTTTTCAATGTTGAGGTTGTTGTTGAATTTGTTGGTGTTTTTCAGTGTTGAGGTTGTTGTTGAATTTGTTGGTGTTTTTCAATGTTGAGGTTGTTGTTGTTTTTCAATGTTGAGGTTGTTGTTGAATTTGTTGGTGTTTTTCAATGTTGAGTTTGTTGTTGTTTTTCAATGTTGAGGTTGTTCTTGAATTTGTTGGTGTTTTTCAATGTTGAGGTTGTTGTTGTTTTTCAATGTTGAGGTTGTTGTTGAATTTGTTGGTGTTTTTCAATGTTGCGGTTGTTCTTGTTTTTCAATGTTGAGGTTGTTGTTGAATTTGTTGGTGTTTTTCAATGTTGAGGTTGTTGTTGAATTTGTTGTTGTTTTTCAATGTTGAGGTTGTTGTTGTTTTTAAATGTTCGGGTTGTTGTTGAATTTGATGGTGTTTTTCAATTTTGAGGATGTTGTTGTTTTTCAATGTTGAGGTTGTTGTTGAATTTGTTGGTGTTTTTCCATGATGAGGTTGTTGTTGTTTTTCAAAGTTGAGGTTGTTGTTGAATTTGTTCGTGTTTTTCAATGTTGAATTTTTTGTTGAATTTGTTGGTGTTTTTCAATGTTGAGGCTGTTGTTGAATTTGTTGGTGTTTTTCAATGTTGAGGTTGTTGTTGTTTTTAAATGTAGAGGTTGTTCTTGAATTTGTTGGTGTTTTTTCAATTTTGAGGTTGTTGGTGTTTTTCAATGTTGAGGTTGTTGTTGAATTTGTTGGTGTTTTTCAATGTTGAAGTTGTTGTTGAATTTGTTGGTGTTTTTCAATGTTGAGGTTGTTGCTGTTTTTCAATGTTGAGGTTGTTGTTGAATTTGTTGCTGTTTTTCAATGTTGACATTGTTGTTGTTTTTCAATGTTGAGGTTGTTGTTGAATTTGTTGGTGTTTTTAAATGTTGAGGTTGTTGTTGAATTTGTTGGTGTTTTTCAATGTTGAGGTTGTTGGTGAATTTGTTGGTGTTTTTCAATGTTGAAGTTGTTGTTGAATTTGTTGGTGTTTTTCAATGTTGAGGTTGTTGTTGAATTTGTTGGTGTTTTTCAATGTTGAGGTTGTTGTTGTTGTTAAATGTTGAGGTTGTTGTTGAATTTGTTGGTGTTTTTTCAATTATGAGGTTGTTGGTGTTTTTCAATGTTGAGGTTGTTGTTGAATTTGTTGGTGTTTTTCAATGTCGAGGTTGTTGTTGAATTTGTTGGTGTTTTTCAATGTTGAAGTTGTTGTTGAATTTGTTGGTGTTTTTCAATTTCGAGGTTGTTGTTGAATTTGTTGGTGTTTTTCAATGTTGGAGTTTTTGTTGAATTTGTTGGTGTTTTTCAATGTTGAGGTTGTTGTTCTTTTTCAATGTTGAGGTTGTTGTTGAATTTGTTGGTGTTTTTCAATGTTGAGGTTGTTGTTGTTTTTCAATGCTGAGGTTGTTGTTGAATTTGTTGGTGTTTTTCAATGTTGAGGTTGTTGTTGAATTTGTTGGTGTTTTTCAATGTTGAGGTTGTTGTTGTTTTTCAATGTTGAGGTTGTTGTTGAATTTGTTGGTGTTTTTCAATGTTGAGTTTGTTGTTGTTTTTCAATGTTGAGGTTGTTGTTGAATTTGTTGGTGTTTTTCAATGTTGAGGTTGTTGTTGAATTTGTTGGTGTTTTTCAGTGTTGCGGTTGTTGTTGTTTTTCAATGTTGAGGTTGTTGTTGAATTTGTTGGTGTTTTTCAATGTTAAGGTTGTTGTTGAATTTGTTGTTGTTTTTCAATGTTGAGGTTGTTGTTGTTTTTAAATGTTGGGGTTGTTGTTGAATTTGATGGTGTTTTTCAATTTTGAGGATGTTGTTGTTTTTCAATGTTGAGGTTGTTGTTGAATTTGTTGGTGTTTTTCCATAATGAGGTTGTTGTTGTTTTTCAAGTTGAGGTTGTTGTTGAATTTGTTGCTGTTTTTCAATGTTGAATTTTTTGTTGAATTTGTTGGTGTTTTTCAATGTTGAGGCTGTTGTTGAAATTGTTGGTGTTTTTCAATGTTGAGGTTCTTGTTGTTTTTAAATGTTGAGGTTGTTGTTGAATTTGTTGGTGTTTTTCAATTTTGAGGTTGTTGGTGTTTTTCAATGTTGAGGTTGTTGTTGAATTTGTTGGTGTTTTCAATGTTGAGGTTTTTGTTGAATTTGTTGGTGTTTTTCAATGTTGAGGTTGTTGTTGAATTTGATGGTGTTTTTCAATGTCGAGGTTGTTGCTGAATTTGTTGGTGTTTTTCAATGTTGAAGTTGTTGTTGAATTTGTTGGTGTTTTTCAATGTTGAGGTTGTTGCTGTTTTTCAATGTTGAGGTTGTTGTTGAATTTGTTGCTGTTTTTCAATGTTGAGATTGTTGTTGTTTTTCAATGTTGAGGTTGTTGTTTAATTTGTTGGTGTTTTTAAATGTTGAGGTTGTTGTTGAATTTGTTGGTGTTTTTCAATGTTGAGGTTGTTGTTGTTTTTCAATGTTGAGGTTGTTGTTGAATTTGTTGGTGTTTTTCGATGTTTAGGTTGTTGTTGTTTTTCAATGTTGAGGTTGTTGTTGCATTTGTTTGTGTTTTTCAATTTCGTGGTTGTTGGTGAATTTGTTGGTGTTTTTCAATGTTGAAGTTGTTGTTGAATTTGTTGGTGTTTTTCAATGTTGAGGTTGTTGTTGTTTTTCAATGTTGAAGTTGTTGTTGAATTTGTTGGTTTTTTTCAATGTTGAGGTTGTTGTTGTTTTTCAATGCTGAGGTTGTTGTTGAATTTGTTGGTGTTTTTCAATGTTGAGGTTGTTGTTGAATTTGTTGGTGTTTTTCAATGTTGAGGTTGTTGTTGTTTTTCAATGTTGAGGTTGTTGTTGAATTTGTTGGTGTTTTTCAATGTTGAGGTTGTTGTTGTTTATCATTGTTGAGGTTGTTGTTGAATTTGTTGGTGTTATTCAATGTTGAGGTTGTTGTTGTTTTTCAATGTTGAGGTTGTTGTTGAATTTGTTGGTGTTTTTCAATTTCGAGGTTGTTGTTGAATTTGTTGGTGTTTTTCAATGTTGAAGTTGCTGTTGAATTTGTTGTTGTTTTTCAATGTTGAGGTTGTTGTTGAATTTGTTGGTGTTTTTCAATGTTGAGGTTGTTGTTGTTTTTCAATGTTGAGGTTATTGTTGAATTTGTTGGTGTTTTTCAATGTTGAGGTTGTTGTTGTTTTTCAATGTTGAGGTTGTTGTTGAATTTGTTGGTGTTTTTCAATGTTGAGTTTGTTGTTGTTTTTCAATGTTGAGGTTGTTGTTGAATTTGTTGGTGTTTTTCAATGTTGAGGTTGTTGTTGTTTTTCAATGTTGAGGTTGTTGTTGAATTTGTTGGTGTTTTTCAATGTTGAGGTTGTTGTTGAGTGTGTTAGTGTTTTTCAATGTTGAGGTTGTTGTTGTTTTTCAATGTTGAGGTTGTTGAATTTGTTGGTGTTTTTCAAACTTGAGTTTGTTGTTGAATTTGTTGGTGTTTTTCAATGTTGAGGTTATTGTTGAATTTGTTGGTGTTTTTCAATGTTGAGGTTGTTGTTGTTTTTCAATGTTGAGGTTGTTGTTGAGTTTGTTGGTGTTTTTCAATGTTGAGGTTGTTGTTGAATTTGATGGTGTTTTTCAATGTTGAGGTTGTTGTTGAATTTGTTGGTGTTTTTCAATGTTGAGGTTGTTGTTGTTGTTAAATGTTGAGGTTGTTGTTGAATTTGTTGGTGTTTTTTCAATTTTGAGGTTGTTGGTGTTTTTCAATGTTGAGGTTGTTGTTGAATTTGATGGTGTTTTTCAATGTCGAGGTTGTTGTTGAATTTGTTGGTGTTTTTCAATGTTGAAGTTGTTGTTGAATTTGTTGGTGTTTTTCAATTTCGAGGTTGTTGTTGAATTTGTTGGTGTTTTTCAATGTTGGAGTTTTTGTTGAATTTGTTGGTGTTTTTCAATGTTGAGGTTGTTGTTGTTTTTCAATGTTGAGGTTGTTGTTGAATTTGTTGGTGTTTTTCAATGTTGAGGTTGTTGTTGTTTTTCAATGCTGAGGTTGTTGTTGAATTTGTTGGTGTTTTTCAATGTTGAGGTTGTTGTTGAATTTGTTGGTGTTTTTCAATGTTGAGGTTGTTGTTGTTTTTCAATGTTGAGGTTGTTGTTGAATTTGTTGGTGTTTTTCAATGTTGAGGTTGTTGTTGTTTTTCAATGTTGAGGTTGTTGTTGAATTTGTTGGTGTTTTTCAGTGTTGAGGTTGTTGTTGAATTTGTTGGTGTTTTTCAATGTTGAGGTTGTTGTTGTTTTTCAATGTTGAGGTTGTTGTTGAATTTGTTGGTGTTTTTCAATGTTGAGTTTGTTGTTGTTTTTCAATGTTGAGGTTGTTCTTGAATTTGTTGGTGTTTTTCAATGTTGAGGTTGTTGTTGTTTTTCAATGTTGAGGTTGTTGTTGAATTTGTTGGTGTTTTTCAATGTTGCGGTTGTTCTTGTTTTTCAATGTTGAGGTTGTTGTTGAATTTGTTGGTGTTTTTCAATGTTGAGGTTGTTGTTGAATTTGTTGTTGTTTTTCAATGTTGAGGTTGTTGTTGTTTTTAAATATTCGGGTTGTTGTTGAATTTGATGGTGTTTTTCAATTTTGAGGATGTTGTTGTTTTTCAATGTTGAGGTTGTTGTTGAATTTGTTGGTGTTTTTCCATGATGAGGTTGTTGTTGTTTTTCAAAGTTGAGGTTGTTGTTGAATTTGTTCGTGTTTTTCAATGTTGAATTTTTTGTTGAATTTGTTGGTGTTTTTCAATGTTGAGGCTGTTGTTGAATTTGTTGGTGTTTTTCAATGTTGAGGTTGTTGTTGTTTTTAAATGTAGAGGTTGTTCTTGAATTTGTTGGTGTTTTTTCAATTTTGAGGTTGTTGGTGTTTTTCAATGTTGAGGTTGTTGTTGAATTTGTTGGTGTTTTCAATGTTGAGGTTTTTGTTGAATTTGTTGGTGTTTTTCAATGTTGAGGTTGTTGTTGAATTTGTTGGTGTTTTTCAATGTTTAGGTTGTTGTTGTTTTTCAATGTTGAGGTTGTTGTTGAATTTGTTGGTGTTTTTCAATTTCGAGGTTGTTGGTGAATTTGTTGGTGTTTTTCAATGTTGAAGTTGTTGTTGAATTTGTTGGTGTTTTTCAATGTTGAGGTTGTTGTTGTTGTTAAATGTTGAGGTTGTTGTTGAATTTGTTGGTGTTTTTTCAATTTTGAGGTTGTTGGTGTTTATCAATGTTGAGGTTGTTGTTGAATTTGATGGTGTTTTTCAATGTCGAGGTTGTTGTTGAATTTGTTGGTGTTTTTCAATGTTGAAGTTGTTGTTGAATTTGTTGGTGTTTTTCAATTTCGAGGTTGTTGTTGAATTTGTTGGTGTTTTTCAATGTTGGAGTTTTTGTTGAATTTGTTGGTGTTTTTCAATGTTGAGGTTGTTGTTGTTTTTCAATGTTGAGGTTGTTGTTGAATTTGTTGGTGTTTTTCAATGTTGAGGTTGTTGTTGTTTTTCAATGCTGAGGTTGTTGTTGAATTTGTTGGTGTTTTTCAATGTTGAGGTTGTTGTTGAATTTGTTGGTGTTTTTCAATGTTGAGGTTGTTGTTGTTTTTCAATGTTGAGGTTGTTGTTGAATTTGTTGGTGTTTTTCAATGTTGAGGTTGTTGTTGTTTTTCAATGTTGAGGTTGTTGTTGAATTTGTTGGTGTTTTTCAGTGTTGAGGTTGTTGTTGAATTTGTTGGTGTTTTTCAATGTTGAGGTTGTTGTTGTTTTTCAATGTTGAGGTTGTTGTTGAATTTGTTGGTGTTTTTCAATGTTGAGTTTGTTGTTGTTTTTCAATGTTGAGGTTGTTCTTGAATTTGTTGGTGTTTTTCAATGTTGAGGTTGTTGTTGTTTTTCAATGTTGAGGTTGTTGTTGAATTTGTTGGTGTTTTTCAATGTTGCGGTTGTTCTTGTTTTTCAATGTTGAGGTTGTTGTTGAATTTGTTGGTGTTTTTCAATGTTGAGGTTGTTGTTGAATTTGTTGTTGTTTTTCAATGTTGAGGTTGTTGTTGTTTTTAAATGTTCGGGTTGTTGTTGAATTTGATGGTGTTTTTCAATTTTGAGGATGTTGTTGTTTTTCAATGTTGAGGTTGTTGTTGAATTTGTTGGTGTTTTTCCATGATGAGGTTGTTGTTGTTTTTCAAAGTTGAGGTTGTTGTTGAATTTGTTCGTGTTTTTCAATGTTGAATTTTTTGTTGAATTTGTTGGTGTTTTTCAATGTTGAGGCTGTTGTTGAATTTGTTGGTGTTTTTCAATGTTGAGGTTGTTGTTGTTTTTAAATGTAGAGGTTGTTCTTGAATTTGTTGGTGTTTTTTCAATTTTGAGGTTGTTGGTGTTTTTCAATGTTGAGGTTGTTGTTGAATTTGTTGGTGTTTTCAATGTTGAGGTTTTTGTTGAATTTGTTGGTGTTTTTCAATGTTGAGGTTGTTGTTGAATTTGTTGGTGTTTTTCAATGTTTAGGTTGTTGTTGTTTTTCAATGTTGAGGTTGTTGTTGAATTTGTTGGTGTTTTTCAATTTCGAGGTTGTTGTTGAATTTGTTGGTGTTTTTCAATGTTGAAGTTGTTGTTGAATTTGTTGGTGTTTTTCAATGTTGAGGTTGTTGTTGTTTTTCAATGTTGAAGTTGTTGTTGAATTTGTTCGTGTTTTTCAATGTTGAGGTTGTTGTTGTTTTTCAATGCTGAGGTTGTTGTTGAATTTGTTGGTGTTTTTCAATGTTGAGGTTGTTGTTGAATTTGTTGGTGTTTTTCAATGTTGAGGTTGTTGTTGTTTTTCAATGTTGAGGTTGTTGTTGAATTTGTTGGTGTTTTTCAATGTTGAGGTTGTTGTTGTTTTTCAATGTTGAGGTTGTTGTTGAACTTGTTGGTGTTATTCAATGTTGAGGTTGTTGTTGTTTTTCAATGTTGAGGTTGTTTTTGAATTTGTTGGTGTTTTTCAATTTCGAGGTTGTTGTTGAATTTGTTGGTGTTTTTCAATGTTGAAGTTGTTGTTGAATTTGTTGTTGTTTTTCAATGTTGAGGTTGTTGTTGAATTTGTTGGTGTTTTTCAATGTTGAGGTTGTTGTTGAATTTGTTGGTGTTTTTCAATGTTGAGGTTGTTGTTGTTTTTCAATGTTGAGGTTATTGTTGAATTTGTTGGTGTTTTTCAATGTTGAGGCTGTTGTTGTTTTTCAATGTTGAGGTTGTTGTTGAATTTGTTGGTGTTTTTCAATTTTGAGTTTGTTGTTGTTTTTCAATGTTGAGGTTGATGTTGAATTTGTTGGTGTTTTTCAATCTTGAGGTTGTTGTTGTTTTTCAATGTTGAGGTTGTTGTTGAATTTGTTGGTGTTTTTCAATGTTGAGGTTGTTGTTGTTTTTCAATGTTGAGGTTGTTCTTGAATTTGCTGGTGTTTTTCAATGTTGAGGTTGTTGTTGAATTTGTTGCTGTTTTTCAATTTTGAGGTTGTTGTTGTTTTTCAATGTTGAGGTTGTTGAATTTGTTGATGTTTTTCAATCTTGAGTTTGTTGTTGAATTTGTTGGTGTTTTTCAATGTTGAGGTTGTTGTTGAATTTGGTGGTGTGTTTCAATGTTGAGGTTGTTGTTGTTTTTCAATTTTGTGGTTGTTGTTGAGTTTGTTGGTGTATTTCAATGTTGAGGTTGTTGTTGAATTTGTTGGTGTTTTTCAATGTTGAGGTTCTTGTTGAATTTGTTGGTGTTTTTCAATGTTGAGGTTGTTGTTGTTTTTAAATGTTGAGGTTGTTGTTGAATTTGTTGGTGTTTTTTCAATTTTGAGGCTGTTGGTGTATTTCAATGTTGAGGTTGTTGTTGAATTTGTTGGTGTTTTTCAATGTTGAGGTTGTTGTTGAATTTGTTGGTGTTTTTCAATGTTGAGTTTGTTGTTGAATTTGATGGTGTTTTTCAATGTTGAGGTTGTTGTTGTTTTTCAATGCTGGGCTTGTTGTCGAATTTGTTGATGTTTTTCAATTTTGAGGATGTTGTTGTTTTTAAATGTTGAGGTTGTTGTTGAATTTGTTGGTGTTTTTCCATGATGAGGTTGTTGTTGTTTTTCAAAGTTGAGGTTGTTGTTGAATTTGTTGGTGTTTTTCAATGTCGGGGTTGTTGTTGAATTTGTTGGTGTTTTTCAATGTTGAATTTTTTGTTGAATTTGTTGGTGTTTTTCAATGTTGAGGTTGTTGTTTTTCAATGTTGAGGTTGTTGTTGAATTTGTTGGCGTTTTTAAATGTTGAGGTTGTTGTTGAATTTGTTGGTGTTTTCAATGTTGAGGTTTCGTTGAATTTGTTGGTGTTTTTCAATGTTCAGGTTGTTGTTTAATTTGATGGGGTTTTTCAATGTCGAGATTGTTGCTGAATTTGGTGGTGTTTTTCAATTTCGAGGTTGTTGGTGAATTTGTTGGTGTTTTTCAATGTTGAAGTTGTTGTTGAATTTGTTGGTGTTTTTCAATTTTGAGGTTGTTGTTGTTTTTCAATGTTGAGGTTGTTGTTGAATTTGTTGGTGTTTTTCAATGTTTAGGTTGTTTTTGTTTTTCAATGTTGAGGTTGTTGTTGAATTTGTTGGTGTTTTTCAATTTCGAGGTTGTTGGTGAATTTGTTGGTGTTTTTCAATGTTGAAGTTGTTGTTGAATTTGTTGGTGTTTTTCAATGTTGAGGTTGTTGTTGTTTTTCAATGTTGAGGTTGTTGTTGAATTTGTTGGTGTTTTTCAATGTTGAGGTTGTTGTTGTTTTTCAATGTTGAGGTTGTTCTTGAATTTGTTGGTGTTTTTCAATGTTGAGGTTGTTGTTGTTTTTCAATGTTGAGGTTGTTGTTGAATTTGTTGGTGTTTTTCAATGTTGCGGTTGTTCTTGTTTTTCAATGTTGAGGTTGTTGTTGAATTTGTTGGTGTTTTTCAATGTTGAGGTTGTTGTTGAATTTGTTGTTGTTTTTCAATGTTGAGGTTGTTGTTGTTTTTAAATGTTCGGGTTGTTGTTGAATTTGATGGTGTTTTTCAATTTTGAGGATGTTGTTGTTTTTCAATGTTGAGGTTGTTGTTGAATTTGTTGGTGTTTTTCCATGATGAGGTTGTTGTTGTTTTTCAAAGTTGAGGTTGTTGTTGAATTTGTTCGTGTTTTTCAATGTTGAATTTTTTGTTGAATTTGTTGGTGTTTTTCAATGTTGAGGCTGTTGTTGAATTTGTTGGTGTTTTTCAATGTTGAGGTTGTTGTTGTTTTTAAATGTAGAGGTTGTTCTTGAATTTGTTGGTGTTTTTTCAATTTTGAGGTTGTTGGTGTTTTTCAATGTTGAGGTTGTTGTTGAATTTGTTGGTGTTTTCAATGTTGAGGTTTTTGTTGAATTTGTTGGTGTTTTTCAATGTTGAGGTTGTTGTTGAATTTGTTGGTGTTTTTCAATGTTTAGGTTGTTGTTGTTTTTCAATGTTGAGGTTGTTGTTGAATTTGTTGGTGTTTTTCAATTTCGAGGTTGTTGGTGAATTTGTTGGTGTTTTTCAATGTTGAAGTTGTTGTTGAATTTGTTGGTGTTTTTCAATGTTGAGGTTGTTGTTGTTTTTCAATGTTGAAGTTGTTGTTGAATTTGTTCGTGTTTTTCAATGTTGAGGTTGTTGTTGTTTTTCAATGCTGAGGTTGTTGTTGAATTTGTTGGTGTTTTTCAATGTTGAGGTTGTTGTTGAATTTGTTGGTGTTTTTCAATGTTGAGGTTGTTGTTGTTTTTCAATGTTGAGGTTGTTGTTGAATTTGTTGGTGTTTTTCAATGTTGAGGTTGTTGTTGTTTTTCAATGTTGAGGTTGTTGTTGAACTTGTTGGTGTTATTCAATGTTGAGGTTGTTGTTGTTTTTCAATGTTGAGGTTGTTTTTGAATTTGTTGGTGTTTTTCAATTTCGAGGTTGTTGTTGAATTTGTTGGTGTTTTTCAATGTTGAAGTTGTTGTTGAATTTGTTGTTGTTTTTCAATGTTGAGGTTGTTGTTGAATTTGTTGGTGTTTTTCAATGTTGAGGTTGTTGTTGAATTTGTTGGTGTTTTTCAATGTTGAGGTTGTTGTTGTTTTTCAATGTTGAGGTTATTGTTGAATTTGTTGGTGTTTTTCAATGTTGAGGCTGTTGTTGTTTTTCAATGTTGAGGTTGTTGTTGAATTTGTTGGTGTTTTTCAATTTTGAGTTTGTTGTTGTTTTTCAATGTTGAGGTTGATGTTGAATTTGTTGGTGTTTTTCAATCTTGAGGTTGTTGTTGTTTTTCAATGTTGAGGTTGTTGTTGAATTTGTTGGTGTTTTTCAATGTTGAGGTTGTTGTTGTTTTTCAATGTTGAGGTTGTTCTTGAATTTGCTGGTGTTTTTCAATGTTGAGGTTGTTGTTGAATTTGTTGCTGTTTTTCAATTTTGAGGTTGTTGTTGTTTTTCAATGTTGAGGTTGTTGAATTTGTTGATGTTTTTCAATCTTGAGTTTGTTGTTGAATTTGTTGGTGTTTTTCAATGTTGAGGTTGTTGTTGAATTTGGTGGTGTTTTTCAATGTTGAGGTTGTTGTTGTTTTTCAATGTTGTGGTTGTTGTTGAGTTTGTTGGTGTATTTCAATGTTGAGGTTGTTGTTGAATTTGTTGGTGTTTTTCAATGTTGAGGTTCTTGTTGAATTTGTTGGTGTTTTTCAATGTTGAGGTTGTTGTTGTTTTTAAATGTTGAGGTTGTTGTTGAATTTGTTGGTGTTTTTTCAATTTTGAGGCTGTTGGTGTATTTCAATGTTGAGGTTGTTGTTGAATTTGTTGGTGTTTTTCAATGTTGAGGTTGTTGTTGAATTTGTTGGTGTTTTTCAATGTTGAGTTTGTTGTTGAATTTGATGGTGTTTTTCAATGTTGAGGTTGTTGTTGTTTTTCAATGCTGGGCTTGTTGTCGAATTTGTTGATGTTTTTCAATTTTGAGGATGTTGTTGTTTTTAAATGTTGAGGTTGTTGTTGAATTTGTTGGTGTTTTTCCATGATGAGGTTGTTGTTGTTTTTCAAAGTTGAGGTTGTTGTTGAATTTGTTGGTGTTTTTCAATGTCGGGGTTGTTGTTGAATTTGTTGGTGTTTTTCAATGTTGAATTTTTTGTTGAATTTGTTGGTGTTTTTCAATGTTGAGGTTGTTGTTTTTCAATGTTGAGGTTGTTGTTGAATTTGTTGGCGTTTTTAAATGTTGAGGTTGTTGTTGAATTTGTTGGTGTTTTCAATGTTGAGGTTTCGTTGAATTTGTTGGTGTTTTTCAATGTTCAGGTTGTTGTTTAATTTGATGGGGTTTTTCAATGTCGAGATTGTTGCTGAATTTGTTGGTGTTTTTCAATTTCGAGGTTGTTGGTGAAATTGTTGGTGTTTTTCAATGTTGAAGTTGTTGTTGAATTTGTTGGTGTTTTTCAATTTTGAGGTTGTTGTTGTTTTTCAATGTTGAGGTTGTTGTTGAATTTGTTGGTGTTTTTCAATGTTTAGGTTGTTTTTGTTTTTCAATGTTGAGGTTGTTGTTGAATTTGTTGGTGTTTTTCAATTTCGAGGTTGTTGGTGAATTTGTTGGTGTTTTTCAATGTTGAAGTTGTTGTTGAATTTGTTGGTGTTTTTCAATGTTGAGGTTGTTGTTGTTTTTCAATGTTGAGGTTGTTGTTGAATTTGTTGGTGTTTTTCAATGTTGAGGTTGTTGTTGTTTTTCAATGCTGAGGTTGTTGTTGAATTTGTTGGTGTTTTTCAATGTTGAGGTTGTTGTTGAATTTGTTGGTGTTTTTCAATGTTGAGGTTGTTGTTGTTTTTCAATGTTGAGGTTGTTGTTGAATTTGTTGGTGTTTTTCAATGTTGAGGTTGTTGTTGTTTTTCAATGTTGAGGTTGTTGTTGAATTTGTTGGTGTTATTCAATGTTGAGGTTGTTGTTGTTTTTCAATTTTGAGGTTGTTGTTGAAAATGTTGTTTTTTTTCAATTTCGAGGTTGTTGTTGAATATGTTGGTGTTTTTCAATGTTGAAGTTGTTGTTGAATTTGCTGGTGTTTTTGAATGTTGAGGTTGTTGTTGTTTTTCAATGTTGAGGTTGTTGTTGAATTTGTTGGTGTTTTTCAATGTTCAGGTTGTTGTTGAATTTGTTGGTGTTTTTCAATGTTGATGTTGTTGCTGTTTTTCAATGTTGAGGTTGTTGTTGAATTTGTTGGTGTTTTTCAATGTTGAGATTGTTGTTGTTTTTCAATGTTGAGGTTGTTGTTGAATTTGTTGGTGCTTTTAAATGTTGAGGTTGTTGTTGAATTTGTTGGTGTTTTTCAATGTTGAGGTTGTTGTTGTTTTTCAATGTTGAGGTTGTTGTTGAATTTGTTGGTGTTTTTCAATGTTTAGGTTGTTGTTGCTTTTCAATGTTGAGGTTGTTGTTGAATTTGTTGGTGTTTTTCAATTTCGAGGTTGTTGGTGAATTTGTTGGTGTTTTTCAATGTTGAAGTTGTTGTTGAATTTGTTGGTGTTTTTCAATGTTGAGGTTGTTTTTTGTTTTTCAATGTTGAGGTTGTTGTTGAATTTGTTGGTGTTTTCCAATGTTGAGGTTGTTGTTGTTTTTCAATGCTGAGGTTGTTGTTGAATTTGTTGGTGTTTTTCAATGTTGAGGCTGTTGTTGAATTTGTTGGTGTTTTTCAATGTTGAGGTTGTTGTTGTTTTTCAATGTTGAGGTTGTTGTTGAATTTGTTGGTGTTTTTCAATGTTGAGGTTGTTGTTGTTTTTCAATGTTGAGGTTGTTGTTGAATTTGTTGGTGTTATTCAATGTTGAGGTTGTTGTTGTTTTTCAATTTTGAGGTTGTTGTTGAATTTGTTGGTGTTTTTCAATTTCGAGGTTGTTGTTGAATTTGTTGGTGTTTTTCAATGTTGAAGTTGTTGTTGAATTTGCTGGTGTTTTTCAATGTTGAGGTTGTTGTTGTTTTTCAATGTTGAGGTTGTTG